>LGRX02006440.1:0-13094 GCA_001247695.2 Cymbomonas tetramitiformis
CGGGCGTGAGTCTGCATCAGGGCCCGAGCACGCGGGGGTGAGTCTGCATCAGGGCCCAAGCACGCGGGTATCACCCGACGTCGAAGCTTGTCGCGTCGCTAGCCGCACCCAGGTAGTCAGTAAAGTGGTAGTGGTACCTCCGAGTCCTGCCGTGCTCGCCGATCCGTTAGATTGGTGTACGATGAAAAACGGCTCGGTCATGTTATGGTGAAGCGGTAGACGGAAGACATGGGGATAGAGGGGACGGCAGGGCGGCAGCAGTGACATGTTCAAATCTACGTTTTGATATTCTGTGCACTTGCAGCTGACAGACGGAAGGTAGGAGGATATAGAGTACGGCAGGGCCGCAGAGTTTTGTGGTTGACCCTGGCCCCGCCGCCCTCCTGCGGAACTGGTGAACTGACTGGTTGTCCAGCGAGCTGAGACTCTCTCGACCGGCGGAAGCCAACAGGAGGGGGGCGCAACGGTATGGAAGTTTCTCGACACAAAAGTATTCCGCATATCCTGAAGTCCTGCGCTCGAGATGAAGAGAAAATTGGCTCACCCGTCTGGGAGCGAGCTCACGTGGCCATTGCACGCATCCAGGTCATCAGGAAATTGGCCATAAACATCCAACTGGCCATATATTCCAAATCCGTCGAACATGTACCCGAGAAGGGGCGAGTGCTCCAAGCTGGAGACTACTGTGCGTTCAAACAAGCATTTTGGCACGCCGTTGTAGTGATATTCTCCCAGGCTGGATGGCACCCCATTGCATTCCCCAGTGGTTGACCATTCCTTGAAAGGTCTATCTTCATCCAACTGGACACCGAAATCGCAACCCCAGCATGCATGTTTTACCAAGCGCAGCTCACAATAATTCAGTAAACGAAAACCAGCGACGAACCTCGTCGAGTGGAGCCCAAATGGGGATTCCATCCAGCGTGACGCCAACGGCTTCGTGAATCCCAGTGGTCGTCCCGAAGTATATCGGAGTTGAGAGGTATCTCGGAGTTTCCGGTATTCGGTACTCAGCCAGCCGATAGCAGGCGGAATTTGAAGAACAGTGGTCTGTCCACACCTCCGCAGGGCACGATGTGCTAGATATGATGTGCGCGTAGGTTCCAGCTGAAGTGTCGTTTACCTCATACCACGGTGCGGTCGAAGGACAGTCTGATAATCCTAGTGAAGGGCAAGTATTTACAATACTAGGGCACGTGGATTGCGGGCTAGTGAGCTGGGGGCTGGCGAGAAACACAAACAACGTCGCACGCCAAGGAAGCATCACGCTCAACGCGGCAGACCCTTTCCGAAGCAGCATCATAGACTTTTCCAGTTTTATCGATTCTCAGCAGCGCGCGGAAAACTCTGCCACTTCATCGGCCCACTCTCAACTGTTCTGGAAACGAAAATAAAAGCTGGAGATACAGTGTGTCAGAAAACCAAGGAAACGGCTCTCAATTTCCTGAAATCACGCGGCTTTACTCGCAACCGACAGTCTGAAATGAGGATGAGGACACAACTGTTTCCGCAGGCGAACAATCTCGAAGGACGAAAGTCACCCACTCCGCTCTGTGGTCCTTCTGTATAGCCCTGCACGGATCTATAGCCCTGCACGCTTGCACTAACTGCAGGGTGATACGACTGCAGACTCTTCTTCCTTTGAAAAGTTCAGCAGTTCGGGCTTGATGAATTCCGGTTTCGGGTTTGATGAATCGCCTTCGTGTCTCATTCGACGAGAGTCATAGCTCATACTGATGCATACTGTACTCGGATACTGATTGTGATACTGCATACAGTGTCACTCGATACCGTACTCATACTCATACTCATACTCATACTGCATACTCATGACATTCACATCGACATCGACATCGACATCGACATCGACATCGACATCGACATCGACATCGACATCGACATCGACATCGACATCGACATCGACATCGACATCCACATCGACATCGGCATCGACATCGACATCGACATCGACATCGACATCGACATCGACATCGACATCGACATCGACATCGACATCGATCGACATCGACATCCACATCGACATCCACATCGACATCCACATCGACATCGACATCGACATCGACATAGGGCTCCTGAGACCTCACGTCAGAAATTCTTTTAAAAAATCGATCATAAAGTGGGAAAAAATCGCTACCGGAGGCCCAGACTTGCCGTTGTGAGAAGCAGATGCTCTCGAGTCTCGGCAAGTGTTAACACTCTGTTTTACACTGTAT
Source organism: Cymbomonas tetramitiformis (assembly GCA_001247695.2). Taxonomy (NCBI): domain Eukaryota; kingdom Viridiplantae; phylum Chlorophyta; class Pyramimonadophyceae; order Pyramimonadales; family Pyramimonadaceae; genus Cymbomonas; species Cymbomonas tetramitiformis. The sequence continues at coordinate 2,235 of LGRX02006440.1, forward strand.
TCAAGTCTTCATTTCTGTCTCGTCGTGTGTCTGTCGTGTGATCAAATTCAGATGAGCAAACGAGAAACGCAACCTGCGCTGGCGTGGGACGAACGAAGGTTAAGGGCACTGGCGATGGCTGAAGCAAGGAACTATGGCTTCGCTTTTACTTCGCGTGTAGCTCAGAGCTAGGAAGCCAGGCAATCGCAAAGGAAAATTCCTGACTACATTTTCAAGTTTTCGCATTCACGAGGAATTCCTCGCTTGAAATGAGTCAAAGGAGTTTGTCAGTACGGCTGCCTGGAGATTATGATGTGGACTTGTACGAGCCGTCACTTCTATCACCGATGGCTTCAAATTGGAGAACACGGCTCAGTCGAGGGAGGGGCGGCCCCGCAGAGAGTCCTCGCGGGACTTGGGGAATGGAAGACGTACATGAAAACGCCCGAAAAGGTGGTGCTGTTTGTCGGAATCTTTAGCCAATATTTGTTTCATTTCCGCGCACTTGCTTGCCCTTTGAGCACGCCTGTTGCATTCCCAAAACATATCTTCCGCGTTTGCTCCTGGAATCGCCAAGCACAGAAGACGACACCAAAAGCTTGATATGAATTCGACATCCCAACTTTCGTTTGTTCCCGGCATATACCTTTCCGGAACATGTACGTTGGCAGTCCTTACCGAAAGGTTCCGGCACGGTTTCGTCCAGGTCAGACATTCAGAGAATTCGCTGATGAAATGAGCGCACTGATGCTCACCAAGAGGGACGAGTACGCAATCTTGAACCATAATGAGAAGCACTCGCCACTTCCAACGCATACCCGCTGGCCAGACAAGCGAGGCCTTCACTTCAGCCCTCCTGTATCTCCATCGCAAACCCAGGTGCGCCCTGGTGAAAATACTTTGCTTTCTGTGCATTCTTGTGTTTGTGAAGGAAAGTGTATTCGTATATAAAGCTGCGTGTTCCACTTGGAAATTGCCACGCCGCGATGAACTCACGGATTGGCTGCTGCGCTGGAGTTGCTGTTCGCTCAGGAAGACGAAGCTCTGCAGTCCCCGCTTGGATTCAACAGGAAGTCTGTTTCACTTCCTGGGTCGCCGCGAATCGTGTCGCCTGTACCATACAAACCTCACAGCCCCTCTACATCCCCGAATCACCTGGCATTACCTTCTCGCTCTTCACCAACTGCACAGAATTCCCAAAGTCCCAGCTCTACTGCATCGCCGAAACAGACAACACTGCTTTCACGTTCCTCAAAAACCGATTATACTACTCCTGCTGTCAAAGGTGCAACATCTGTGCCAATATCCTACTATCCCGAACATCTGACGTCAGAACTCTCTGCTAACAAATAGCATCCTTAAACACCAGACCCAAATGCAAGAAACTGAAACACGATTCAGTTTCTGAACCTGCTTTCCCGATATTTCGAGAAAGTGGTCTTGCGGGTTCGTGCAGCTCTTGTGGTGTATAATAATGCAGTATGCATAAGTCCAAAGCCACTTCCAGCCCTCGGGAGCTGGCACTTCGTTATTGGCTGCGCAAGATACCGCCCCCAAGTATTATGCAAGCCATTTTAGTGGCAAAATCAACCCGTAACTATTTGCCGCTGCGTTTGCTTGCAGGGAACATGGCGACTAAGGAGGTAGATTACCGGTCGTCTGAGGTACGGTTGAAGTTTGTCTGTTCTGGTCGCAGAGTCGAGTGTGAAGCGCCCTTCTTTACTCATGCCACTCCGCTTTGCAAGCTTCTGCAGTCATGTTTGTGTGCACGTGAGTAAAATCTGAGACGCATATTAGAATTTGGAAAATGATTCAGGAATTGAAGCGATTCTCTCTAGATGGACTCAGCAAGCATTATCCTGCCATCATAGTTCTAGCAAGCTACAGGCTGTGACCAATGAAGCTCAAATTATTACTAGGTTTAGTGACAACTTGGACTATTTCTACAACACTGTTTTCGCTGTGGTGGCCTCAGTTGGCATGGGAGCAGGGAGAATATCTCGGCCAGTTCCACGAGAATCTCCGAGACGGCCTCGGCACAATGCGATTTCAGACTCAGGTGCTGGATCTGTGACAGGACGTTGTGAGGGACCAAACCTGTCGTGCATTGACCCGACTTATGTGCTTATGCTTGTACTTCGACTCTCACCCAGTATAATTATGTGCTAACCATTATGCTCACCAGGCATATGTACCCGCCTGCATAAACGTCCATTGACGGTTTTGACTTGTCTTCGTTAATGCTTTAAACTCACCCGGTTGACACGTCTGACTGCATCCTTCACACTCACCCAGTTGATAAGTCGGACTTCATATCTTCACACTCACCCGATTGTTGATTGTTACTTCCTATCACACTCATCCGGTTGACACTTCGGACTTCATATCTCCACTATCACTTTGCAGTTGATATGTTTGACACCTGCGCTCTTGCTTTTATTGGTTCCGCTTGCGCTATCCTGGGGATGACAAATCTCAACAGTTTGGTTCCTACACGGCTCTCATGGCTTTTATGTCACCTGAGTTGGAATTGCTTTGCTGGGGAGACAACACTGCCTGGCGCCGCTACTCAGCCGTGTGAAGTGTGTGTTTGCTGCGTGTTTGCTGCATGTTCAGGAGAGGAGCTGCTCTGGAACTTACAAAGGCGAGTGGAAACATGGGAAGCCAGATGGATACGGGGTGGAGACGATCCAACGGAAGAACCCCTTCGGTAGATGCCATGGATTATTATCATGCCGTGATGTCTTGCTGTGAGATTTCTCAGCCGAGTGCTTCAGCATCCTGTAGTGCTGTGGAGGCTCTGTGGTTTATACCATGTTGGACCGCGTGACATCATGGCATTGACGATCTTGGCATTGACGCTGACTGAGCATCCATTGTAGGCACATGCGCGTTTCTGGACAAATCTTAGGGTTTGTTTTCTTTTACTGCACCGAAAGCCATCGCTCTACGGTCGGGGCGTTACTTGGATGGCACAGAAAGCCATGATTTCGCAGTAGGGGGATTACAAAGACGGCACGGAAAGCAGTGATTCTGTGGTAGGGGCATCACCTGGGTGGCCGGAAAGCCGTGAATCTACAGGAAGGACATCACCTAGGCGGCACGAAAGTGGGACTCGTGGTTGCTGACACGCGCTAGGCTGGCATACCATTTATGCGCCACCTTCTTCACGAATGGGTTCCGGGAATTCGATCCCACTAAAGGTCAGATATGTTGGTGGGAGCAGGACGAGGCAACTTGATCAGCACCTACGAGGGGGAGTGGAAGGGTGGTCAGCGCAGTGGCTACGGCAAAGAAATTGGCGAGGCAGGGCCGAGCGAAGGCCTCGGAGGCCTCGAGCTGGCGTTTGAGAATGGGGCTCCAGAATGGGCTGGCATGGACTACGTCTACTCGGGAGAGTGGATCGACGGGCAACGACAGGGCCACGGCATACTTAGGCAGGCGCTGCGGTTCACCAAATATGAAAGTCACCCAGACCGTTCTGTTCTGCGGGCTGGTGAGCATCTGGTGCTATTCCATGTTTTAAGGTCCTGGTTTCCAAGGCACCTGCTGAATTCTTGGACCTATTGGGAATCTGTGCGTTTGCTCGATCCGTCAGTCCTGGTGCGCGATACATGCATAAACACCAGAAATAATGAGGCCGCTCTTTCTGTTTATCGTTTGCTCACAGAAAGCAGACTTCGTTTGAGGTAGCATTGTGCACTAGCCCTATCATCATGACATCAATGATTTGCAGGGACCTTCGACGATGGGAAGCTGGAGGGATACCATACAATAGGGTACGAGGTGAGATGATCCTTCAATCGCCCGCATAGCATTGAAGGTGCGCGTTCACAGGTTGTGGCATGTGCTGGCAAATGCCGTGATAAAGTGTTGTTGCATTCGAAGGCAACCGCGGTAGTGTGGTGCAGGATGTGCGGGGAAGGCCCCTCGAAGAAAAAGGAAACATGTGTTGCGAGTACAACAAAGGGGTGATAAACGGGCGTGCCATATCCCGTGGGGAAAAGTGCGTGCCTTCCATCGCGCCACATGAATTTGGCCTGCATTCCCAATGTAGACCATATTCCTTATTCGTTATGAACCAGCTGCTTGAGAACCAGTAGAACGTTTTGCGATGTCGTGTGCTCATGTTAAGAATGTTGAAGAAGGCATGTGGATCTTGTGATGTCTAGTGAGGCATGATTGAAAAGGCGAAGATGATTTAATGTCGAACTGCTTGTGCACAGGGACACCACCCAAAAAACCTACATTTTCGAAAATGGGATTCTGATGGACTGCACCTCCAATCGCGGTGGTAAGGCAAATCAGGTTCGTGTGTGTATTGGCATACATGCTTCCATGCATTTGGGTTGGGAATATGTATGCGTTTGTGGTATCTTGTCACGGCCCCGCCCTGCTCTTGATTTGCTTCTCACATCCACTGGGATGATGGTGGGCTGGCTTTTGTTGGCCGATCTCGTGCCGTTCAGTGTATTGGCATACAAGAATGCCCCTGAAGGAACTCCCATATGTGAAAGAATACGATCGCCTCAAGTCTGAAGTGTTGCCCATGTTTTCCTCCTCATGCATCGTTTCCAACCACATTTCTTTGCGGTTTACCTGTTTGATGCAATATTTGTTCGAGTTTATAGTGCCTGTGAAAAATATACATAAAATATATATACGGTATAAAAATATGGTAAAACCCTAAAACCCCCATTTAATGTTGCATGGCATACCAAATGTTGCATGCCAGAATGAAATGAATGCTTTTAAAAGCTGAAGATGACACCCGTATCATAAGTTTCTGATGGATTGTATTTTCACCATCTTCTCGCAGAGTACTAGGCGCTTGGCAAAAGTTGCAGCGAAAGAAGCAAATGAGGCATCCAAGGTGACTCTACACGCTACAATGCATCACACGGTGCAGATGAGGCATCCAAGGTGACTCTGCACGCTACAGTGCATCATACGGTGCTGATGAGGCATCCAAGGTGACTCTGCACGCTACAGTGCGTCATACGGTGCAGATGAGGTGTCCAAGGTGACTCTACATACTTCAATGCATAATTTTGTGCATTGTGATGGTTGCTACATTTACGGCAGGAAGGAATGCAAGTTCTTGGCAATATCAATGACTGCATAGAGGCAAATGCATTTATTACACAATGTCCGGAGCATCTGCGGACATTGTGTAATCACACATGCAACATGTGTGCATGGGATAGTACTTGTGGCATGGAAGATTTTATGTATGATTGATTGATTGTGAAATGAAGAATCGCTCAAATATCAACCGCTTGTTCAGATAGTTGTATTTTGGTGAGAGAAGCAATTGTTGGTGTGATTTCAGGTTGCCGAGGAAGCAGCAGAAAGTGCGCGTGCCTCTGAACGCATGGCAATGGTTGTCCCCAAATCATCTTCAGCCAAATGCGAGGCTGGGAACTTGACGCTGTCAGATATCAATAGTTGTAAGAAGCCACATTTGTGGGTTCCCTTGAGCCCCCCTAGCGGGCAACGCCCATTCTCGCCGATTTATGCGATCCGCTAGAGGAAGACTGATAGGATTTAAAGCCTTTGTTTAGCTTGGGAATAAATTAAAAACCATATCACTTCAAAAACACGATCACGCCACATACAAATGTATTGACATGACACCGTATATCAGAGGCATCCAGGATCACCCAGACCGTGACAAACACGACGCTTATCCTAGTGCGACGGGGCTTACTAGACTTGTGGAATGCGGGACATCATCATGTGACTAACATATGATGCAAGTGCGAAATGTACCCAGACATCGAAGTGCGCGCCGTGTAGAAATGCAATTATCAACCCACGTCGCACACCGCAGTATGAGATGCTTCGCCGCAACCTTCAGTTTCCTGCACAGTGACTACCTAGGCTACATAATAATCCTTGAACAAAATGCTATCAATACTCTTACGATCAGATCCTGAGTGGGGCTTTGGAACCCACTCGCTCGCTTACACGCAGACAATAATGAGATGACGCGTTCGTTCCGGGACCGTTATACGGCCTGGTATGTTGCATCCGCGTCGCCTGCTATATAATAAATATATTATATAAATATATTTATAATATACTTATATAAATATTATCGATATATATATATTATATATATATATATTATATATTATAGTGTTTCGTACATCACGAGCGCGTCGCACCCGAATATTTATTATAACGGTTACTCGGTATACTATATGTATACATGTGTAACGAATGAACATCGAACGGTGCGTATTCGGTATGGCATGTCATCATACGATGTACGCCATACGATTATTGAATGACATACAAAATGGTATGGTGATCAAGGAGTAGTATCGATATTTCGATATTTCGATATTATCGATATATCGAAATATCGTGATTGATCGATAAGTTTTTATTGGATATCGAAATATTGAATATTGATCAATATGACGCGGACAAATATCGGTATTGATCAATATCGTGTGGACAAATATCGAAATTAATCAATAACTAAGTGAGAAATATCGAAATTGATTGATATGCAAGCTTGAATTGAATATCGATCGCGTAAAACGGGATATCGATATATTGATTATTGAACAATCGATCTTGAGCACGCAATGTTGGTACCATTTATTGGCTATTAATTCAGTTTCTGACTTCATTTTCAGAGATAGAATCGGTTGATCTTGAGAGCGCAGGTACGTGGCGCCCCATTCGCTACACCTGCAACGCCCCCCTCCCCCGATTTTCCACTGGAACAAAACTGAAAAGCCTCCGACTATTTTTTAGTGGAAGCCAAACGTTGAAACGAGGAACCGAGCAAACGCATCAGAATTAGGTTCAGCTCTTCAGCATGCCTCGAGGCAAAGGAAAACGCCCCCGACACCAGCACTCGGTGATGGCTGCAATAAATTAGAATTGTCAGTATGTAATAGCTTAAGTTGTGTGCTTGCCCGTTAAACCTCGCAAACGAGGTCATATTGCTAGATAGTAGATATTTGTAACTCAGTTATCAATATATCGATATATCGATATATCGAGGAAAATATAATTATTGAATATTGATTGATAAGCATGGTAGTGATATTGAAATTGATTGATATTGAGTCTGATCATATCGATATTGATCAATACCGTGGTGAGAAATATCGATATTGATCAATATATCGTGATTACTTATCGAAATTGATTGATATCATATTCGAACTTATCGAAATGTATCAATATCGGAAAAAAAAGTTCGATACTACTCCTTGATGGTGATATAGGCACCGACAGGTCACGACGACATAACATGTGCAATCTATCCATTACAAACCATCATGTGTACTCATTATTGTTTATCAAAGCATAATATAAGCATAGCATAGCATAAGGATTTTAAAAGCAAAGCTGCACGGCGCACATAGATGGAAATCGTTTGTATAAGATCACATCGCCATGTATCAAATAGCATTTGACTGGGTATTGTTAGCGTGTGCCATCACGCATCAGGATCAATTGCATGGAATCGTCGTGTATCGCATTATATTGGATCATAATATGCAGGATGATGATGTTCACGACAAAATCTGAGACAGATCAGCAGGGCGGTCCCAAACTGTGCAATTTTGATACACTAAAATCCCTAAACTAAGACCATCTTGGGGCTCACTGCACATCTAGGATCTAAGAGCACAGAAACCTAGACTGTCAACTTCAATGCACAGCTCTCTAGCCAGAAACACAGTGCCCGGAATAGTCTGTGGCACTGCCGGAAGGCCCAGATTGAAGAAGTGGTTGTCCATAGAATTCATGCGTGAAAGAAAATAACGGAGCCGTCGATGTCAGCTGATGCGCAGTGTCAAAAGTCCACGGAGTCAAAGAAATTGTAATGTTGCCCATGTCGTTCACGAATGTTGGCTCGGGTGGCCATGACGGCGCACCACCGACCGTGTCGCCCGTGACCGGCTCGGCCGTGACTGCGAAAGCGAATGCTCATGGGAACACTGACTTTCACCCCCCATAAGGGGGGAGGTCTGTGGTGCCCTGTGTCACCCCTCGCCTGCTCGGATGTCACTTGCAGTGCCTGCTGTTTGCTCCGCTCGTGTGTCACGGTCCGCCCGCCCGCTTAATAATAATAATAATAAAACATTTACGCTAGCAAAAGGGACAAAGTCCTGAGAGTGCGGTAACCCTGCAAAGCAGGCTAGTGAAAACACTAGGGGCTACTCCCTCTACTATAGCGCGCCCACAAAGGGGCTCAACCCACTTTTCAGCAGGGTGACATCTAGAGAAAAAGCTAGGTGCTAAGCAAAAAACTCTAGAAGGTGGAGAAGCAGCCATGGCCGGGTGAGTGGAGGGGTGGCTGAATCTGAGCGGTGGGGAGGGAAGTCGAAGAATTAAGGGGGTATTTGGAGACGTTGAGGAAGGGGGTCAGGGTGGGCGGGGGAGAGGGGGTGGTGGGGGAGGGGAGGGAGGGCCCCTCCCCTAGAGGACGGGGAGCCACCTTATATTGCAAGACTTTTGAAAATTACTGCAAAAGGGTTTGAAGAAAGTCGTTTGATTGCTGCACAGCTTCTGTTTCTGTCATGGTCTCACTGCTCGAGATGTCAACTGTATGCGGGTCAGTGTTTAAGGTGGTGGGGGTGTTTAACAGAAACACGTCTCGCCTATTTCTGGTGTGTTGCCTACATATTCTTGAAAGTTTTTTAAGGAGGGGTTTAATCTTGCCACGGGGAACACCTATCGTGTTGAGGACAGTACCGAAAAGAGGAGGGAGGTACCCCATGAGTGTAAGTGCTTTGGGCCATTTCACGGTGCTAATGAAGGGCTTAGAAGCTACGTTGGTGATTGTCGTGTCATGGTGACCGCCATAATAATGCTCAGCCCCATTCTGATGATAGGGGGGGTCTTGGGTGGGCCATGGGCACAACGAAGAAGGGAGTACGTTGTCCCTTTCGTTCAGAACTTCATTCCAAATATCAGGGCTAACTCCAGTGTATTCTAGTCTCCTCTCCGTGACTCTGGACTTAGGGAGGACATTGAGGAACCATCTAGCAATCTTTTTCTGTGTAGGCCTCCAGTCAAAGGCTGGTTGAGTATCGCTGGGTGCACTGTCTATAGCTATGATAACGACATCCGAGAAATCATCCTTATAGCATCCGCCACCTGGGAGAACGTAGGGGTCATCACCCGTCCAATAACCATGTGGGATAAATGGAATAGTGTTATGCGGGAATCTGAAAACAAGTTTAAATCCTTTATCAAACCATCTTTTTTGGTTTTTGGGAGACAGTGGAAGAATCCATGTTCCTGAAAATCCGGGTACAGTGTTGGCCGCTTTATGTCCCATTTCCAAGGTAGTCATAACCGCCGAAGATTTGCCCTTATCCTTTCCATCAAAGGGGGGATTTCCGTAAACTATTCTGCCAATGCCTGTTAACGGATCCACGTAGGCATCCCAAGCGAGGCCATCAAAACCGATTTTCCCATGATAACAGAAGGGCCTGAGGGCTTTTTTCATTCTAGTGGTGGGTATGCATCTTCTCGAGTAAATTCTAGGGTGGGCATTTAGTGGGTTGGAGAAAAGTTCACAGCCGTTTTTGTCAAGGTTTGTGTCATCCACCAAAATATCTAAGAGGCTTCTTCTTATTGCATAGCAGTTTTTAGGGTCTCCCGATTCAAACTTACATGCATTGAGGGCTTCATGGATATCGTGTGCCCTATTCGAGTACTCCGCAAGTGAGCATGGGACTGCTTTGTTGGAAAGGCGGTGCCAAGCCAAAAGTTTCCAAAACTCTTTCTTTTGAACATATTGGAGTTCGGGATATTTAATTGTTCCCTTAACATGGTCCACTTCAGGCTTTGCGGTCACGGCAATGGTATTCTTTTTTGAACTTGATGGACGGTACATGCTAGCTTCCGGGAGAGCGTGTAAGTATAATTCCTCATTCATTTCCTGTTTTAGGTCGGCAAGTGGAAAAAGTTTCGATGGTTGTGTTCTGATATATGTGGTACCCTTTCCAGGGTTTAGTAGTTTAGGTTTTTCTGAGATTTCTTCAGCGATGATTTTCCTTAGTTCGATATCTTGGGTTGTTCTAAGATTATATAAACTATCATTATGTCCTGGGCATTCAAGTTGGATGTGTTCGAAGGTGCATTTTGTATTCTGTTGGCAGTAGGGGCAGTTTTCGGACCCGATTTTCCCCAGTTTAAATAAGCGTGCAGGAGAGGCTTGAAGACCCAGGAGTTCTCTACTTCTAGAAGCGGTGAAAGCTTTAGGTGTCATTTTGGAAATATCTTTGGTGGGGGCAGTGTTATTCTCGTTGAGCATTCTCAGATGCTTCCCTTGGGACTGTAGGGTTCTCCAATTATGATAGTGTGAGAGTCGTTGAATTCTTCTGATGTGACTACGTATATCGCCTAAAATAGGGACCTCAAAAAAGAATAATGAGAAGGGTAGTTCCTCAGCAGGGTCGTAGCGGGAGATGTCAAAACAGCCCCCTCTGAATGAGGCTCTTTTAGCAGTACGGTCCACTCTGTCATGGACTTTGTCATTATTGTGACCCCTGATCCATTTAAGGATGATTTTATTGTGGTCTCCTTCACTGTAGAAGCCAAGTTCTTCTAGCAGTAGGCGAACAGCCTGCACATCTCTGCGATTAGCTTCACGTAGTTTGTCCCGAGCACTCATGGCCCTGCCATCCTTTGCTACCGCAGATATTGCTGCCATAGAGTCAATGGCATGTACCATTGGAGTAATAGATTTGAGGAGTTTCTCTTTTTGTTCTGTGAGTAGAAATCGCAGTCCCGCAATTTCGGCAGATGTGCTACTCGGGTTTTGGATATCCTCCTTGATAAGGAGCCCCTGTGCGGAGAAAGTTCTTGAGGGGGGGATATTCATCTTCCGTACAAGTG
>LGRX02006441.1:0-21307 GCA_001247695.2 Cymbomonas tetramitiformis
GGGCTTGGGGCATACAGGGCAACCTTGGGCCATAGGGCATGCTAGGGGCAGGCGGGCACGCACCTGCAGGAGCATGAGCAGCAGAAGCTGGTACATGGGCTGCCCCACCCTGCCGCTTCACTTGTGCTGAAGGGGCACACACAGTAGGTATCAGGCGAAAACCCCTTAGTTGAAGAACTTCTTAGTATCAGAAGAAAACCCCTTGTAGACAGATTTACTTAAAAGAAGACAGCGCAGGAAACCAAAGATGCATACGGTGACTGTGGGAAAGGAAATACCGTTTCTGTCTTCGCGTTTCCTTTTTTTTTTGGACCGCAGCCGCGCCAGGCTGTTGAGGCGGACCAGCATCTGTGGAAGGAAAGATGCGTTCTTTAAAAGAATAAAAGAATAAAGAAAAAAAGAAGACGATGAGGGAAAGGCAAGTAGAAGCAATATTCTTACCTGCGGCTGGGTGAACCTGCGTGGGAAACAGGGAGTGCCCAGTCATCCGCTCGACGCGGCTAAACCCCTCCTGCTCCAATCTGCTGCCGCGGTGGACCTTGAAGTCGCTCCTGGCGAAATGATACTCCAAGGCCACGCGCTCATGGATCGCGTGGGGGGGGTCGGCGTCTTGAACGGTGTACAGCCCGGTATCCGGGTGCCGCGACTTGATCCTGGAAGAAAAGAAATGTACGATGAGGTTGAAGCAAGAAGCTGACGAAAAGTAGGGCAGGCAGGTTAGCATGCGTACCATACAACCTGCTTCGTGGTTTGATCACCACGTTTGGCGACGTAGGTGTACTCCACCATGCAGTCGCCGCATGTTGGGAACACGACGGTGTACTAGTTCGGTCCGTCATGTTGCCTGCGACAGCGTTCGATTTCTTTTCGACTCTTCATGACGTCGAACTTGCAGTCGACGCAGTGGTCGACCAACCAGCAGCCGTCAGCATCTTTTTCATGTCGTCGCGTGCGGTTTAAGACTTTCTGAATATATTTTCCCTCAGCAGCATCTGGGTCATTGCACGCGCCTGGCATTTTTGCGAGAAAGAAGGAAGTAAGAGGTAAAGGTAAAGCGGGCGCTGCGAAGGTTAAATTTTGTTAAAGCTTGCAGTGGGGGATACCATGGGGCATGCCCGCCGCAGCGGCGGGCATGCCCCAATCGTACGAACTGTAGCGCAGAGAGGCGAGTTTCAGGGATTTAACAACAAAAGTCGAGGCATCATCGAATCTAGGGAGCGGTCGTTTGGATTTCGCCAGGAATCGCCGGCGACACGAGCGTGGCAACGCTTGTGTCACGCCTTCATGAGGTCAGGTCGCGATTTCAGGTCACCATGACGCGATCGGGCTATGACTTCCTTCCCACCTGGTGTCCGATAGGCTTTATCGCTTTTTCCATGTAGAAACGTGAACATCTTGGAGCCCACACAACCTCACGGTCCGCAGCATGCCTCACGTGGCACACGGTCTGTGCTCTGCAGGAGGCTACCCCTGCGCAGGAGGCGGGGGAGGTGGAGGGTGTCTCCCAAGCTGACCTGGTGCGCTTCTTTGCCTGCTAACCACGTCCAATCTGTTTCTTAAGCATAAGAGCTTCAGAGGGTGTGCCGGAATCACCATTGGTGATCTGCTTGTGTGGGGCGCCTGGTGGAAGTAGTACAGTTAGGAGGCGTGTTCAGATGTGAGACGACTTGAGCCAAGCGTGCGCGTGTTTACCACGGGCATGTCTTTTGGCTTGTCGTGCTATGCGCGCCAGGTCTCCTATGACTCGAAGTCCTCCACGGTGACTGACTCCGCGCACCTATGATGCGAAGTCCTCCACCGTGACTGACTCCGCGCACCTATGACTCGAAGTCCTCCACGGGGACTGACTCCGCGCACCTAAGACTCGAAGTCCACCACCGTGACTGACTCCGCGCACCTATGATTCGAAGTCCTCCACGGTGACTGACTGACAACGCGCACCTATGATGCGAAGTCCTCCACGGTGACTGACTCCAGGTCTGGTTTTCGTCTACCAGCCTTGGCTGTCCCACAGGCACTCCTGGTGTACCTTGGGCGTCCAGCGCCATGGGCATCGGCTGCTGCGATGAGCCCTGAAGACCTCGGAGAGGGCCAGCTTGGCCTCCGGGCATCAAAGCCTGCGAAAAGCCCCATTAGAGATGGTCAGTAGTGTGCCAGGTTTCGGAAATGCGAGGGACATGAATAGAAGAAAACAAAACAATAAAAAAAAACGTTATATTCTAAAAAAAAAGGAAACCTTACCGAGATGAGCTGCATCGCGATCTCCTGGGTGTACCTCTCGCTGTTCTTATGGCTTTCCCGTTCGATGGCCATCTGCTCCTTCAGATCCTGGATGGCTTTCTGTGACTGTTCGTTGAGGGCGTTTTTGAACGTGTCCATCGTCTTGTTGGAAGCCTCGGAGAGTTGCTGCTGAGCAACGACGTGTTTGTCCGTCAGCTGCACCTGATGCTGCAGGTGCTTGTTCTCAATGGCCTCTTGCCTTTGCAACAGCGCTGCTTGGAGCTCCTTGGCCTCCTGGTTGCGCTCGTCCTGGTCTTTGCGCAATTCCTGCTCCCGAAGCCTTGCTTGCTTCCCCTGCTCCTCCAAGGCCTTCTTACCCTCCAACTTCGACTCCTCCAGAGCCTTCTGAAGGCGCTCGTTTTCCTTGGCAAGGTTGGCAACCTCAATCTCGGACTGGTCACGAGCACGTTTCAACTCTTCAAGGTTTTGTCTGTCGGCGTCGCAAAAAGAGACCCTCCAGAAAGCAGCTTGACAAAAAACAGCGAAACAATATCGCCACGTTTTGCTCGGCTGAATATTCATGCGGATGCTCTGAGAGATGCGATCGTCAGTTTGCGTACGCTTCCTACGAAAGAAACTATAATCATAAGAATCTTCTATCTCGGAGAGAGCTCACTTCTGTGCTGACTTCCACTATTGCTGATGCACTCGTGCGGGACTCCAAAACAGGAGAGCGTTGCATCCCTTGTATCAGCACCCCGTTCAAGTTCGGTGACAAGAGGGTATGCGCAGTCACTTTCCGCAACTTATGGGGCTTGCCACGTGCTACATTCTTTCGGTATCAGAAGGCTGCCCTAGCAATGGGTGGCATGATTCCGAAGACGACGGTTTTTCAAGAGAAAAAGATCCCCAAAACGCCGTTCGGTCCTTGTTACGACGCTTTTACGGACTGGGCTATGGTTCACATGTTAAAAGGTCTTCCACAAGACATGCCAACCAATGGGTCGCTACAGATCAAGCCGCTGGATTACGACGTCGAGTATATTAATTACCGACGCCTGGTGGCGGAACCGGTCCTTGTCGTGAATAAGACCTTCCGGAAATACTGCAGACACTTGGTCAAGAACGAACTGAAAATCCGTATTCGGAAGAAGGTCGAAGTGACAGGCATGTGTTCGATCTGCGACAACCTTGACGCGCGTTGGGCTAAGTTGCAGGCTTCCGACCCAGACCATGACGCTTGAAAGGAGTTAACTAACCTGAAGGAATCACACCAAGGTTTCGAATACTTGGGCGGGGCGATGACAGTGACCGCCCAAGTTTCCTAAGACTTGGGCGGGGCGATGACCATGACCGCCCAAGGCTTCGAAAACTTGGGCGGGGCAGTGACCGTGACCGCCCAAGTTTCCTAAGACTTGGGCGGGGCGATGACAGTGACCGCCCAAGTTTCCTAAAACTTGGGCGGAGCGATGACCATGACCGCCCAAGGTTTCGGAAACCCGGGCGGGGCGGTGACCGTGACCGCCCAAGTTTCCTAAGACTTGGGCGGGGCGATGACCGTGACCGCCCAAGTTTCCTAAGACTTGGGCGGGGCGATGACAGTGGCCGCCCAAGGTTTCTAAAACTTGGGCGGGGCGATGACCGTGACCGCCCAAGTTTCCTAAGACTTGGGCGGGGCGATGACAGTGACCGCCCAAGTTTTCTAAAACTTGGGCAAGGCGATGACCGTGACCGCCCAAGATTCCTAAGACTTGGGCGGGGCGATGACAGTGACCGCCCAAGTTTCCCTAAGTTTGGAGCGGGGGCGATGGCGGTGACCACCCAGAAGTTTCCCTAAGACTTGGGCAGGGCGATGACCGTGACCGCCCAAGTTTCCTAAGACAGGCGGGGCGATGGCGGTGACCGCCCAAGGTTTAAAACTTGGGCAAGGCGATGACTGTGACCGCCCAAGTTTCCTAAGACTTGGGCGGGGCGATGACAGTGATTGCCCAAGTTTTCTAAAACTTGGGCAAGGCGATGACTGTGACCGCCAAAGTTTCCCAAGACTTGGGCAAGGCGATGACAGTGACCGCCCAAGGTTTCTAAAACTTGGGCAAGGCGATGACCGTGACCGCCCAAGTTTCCTAAGACTTGGGCGGGGCGATGACAGTGATTGCCCAAGTTTTCTAAAACTTGGGCAAGGCGATGACTGTGACCGCCAAAGTTTCCCAAGACTTGGGCAAGGCGATGACAGTGACCGCCCAAGTTTCCTAAGACTTGGGCGGAGCGATAATAATGACCGCCCGAGTTTTCGAAATCTTGGGCGGGGCGATGACAGTGACCGCCCAAGTTTCCTAAAACTTGGAAGGGGCGATGACCGTGACCGCCCAAGCTTCCTAAGACTTGGGCGGGGCGATGACAATGACCGCCCAAGTTTCCTAAGACTTGGGCGGGGCGATGACAGTGACCGCCCAAGTTTCCTAAGACTTGGGCGGGCCATAACAGTGACCGCCCAAGTTTCCTAAGACTCGGGCGGGGCGATGACAGTGACCGCCCAAGTTTCCTTAGACTTGGGCGGGGCGATGACAGTGACCGCCCAAGTTTTCGAAAACTCGGGTTGGGCGATTACAGTGACCGCCCAAGGTTCCGAAAACTTGGGCGGGGCGATGACCGTGACCGCCCAAGTTTCCTAAGACTTGGGCGGGGCGATGACCGTGACCGCCCAAGTTTCCTAAGACTCGGGCGGGGCGATGACCGTGACCGCCCAAGGTTTCGAAAACTCGGACGGGGCGGTGACCGTGACCGCCCAAGTTTCCTAAGACTTGAACGGAGCGATGACAGTGACCGCCCAAGTTTTCTAAAACTTGGGCGGGGCGATGACCGTGACCGCCCAAGTTTCCTAGCTAAGACTTGGGCGGGGCGATGACAGTGACCGCTTAAGGCTTCGAAAACTTGGGCGGGGCGATGACAGTGACCGCCCAAGTTTTATAAGACTTGGGCGGGGCGATGACCGTGACCGCCCAAGGTTTCGAAAACTTGGACGGGGCGGTGACTGTGACCGCCCAAGTTTCCTAAGACTTGGGCGGGGCGACGACCGTGACCGCCCAAGTTTCCTAAGACTTGGGCGGGGCGATGACAGTGACCGCCCAAGTTTCCTAAGACTTGGGCGGGGCGATGACAGTGACCGCCCAGGTTACCTAAGACTCGGGCGGGGCGATGACAGTGACCGCCCAAGTTTCCTAAGACTTGGGCGGGGCGATGACAGTGACCGCCCAAGTTTTCGAAAACTCGGGCGTGGCGATGACAGTGACCGCCCAAGTTTTCTAAAACTTGGGCGGGGCGATGACCATGACCGCCCAAGTTTCCTAAGACTTGGGCTGGGCGATAACAATGACCGTCCAAGTTTTCGAAAACTTGGGCGGGGCGGTGACAGTGGCCGCCGAAGTTTTCTAAAACTTGGGCGGGGCGATGACCGTGACCACCCAAGTTTCCTAAGACTTGGGCGGGGCGATGACCGTGACCGCCCAAGTTTCCTAAGACTTGGGCGGGGCGATGACAGTGACCGCCCAAGGTTTCTAAAACTTGGGCAAGGCGATGACCGTGACCGCCCAAGTTTCCTAAGACTTGGGCATGGCGATGACAGTGACCGCCCAAGTTTCCTAAGACTTGGGCGGGGCGATGACAATGACCGCCCGAGTTTTCGAAAACTTGGGCGGGGCGATGACAGTGACCGCCCAAGTTTCCTAAAACTTGGACGGGGCGATGACCGTGACCGCCCAAGCTTCCTAAGACTTGGGCGGGGCGATGACAATGACCGCCCAAGTTTCCTAAGACTTGGGCGGGGCGATGACAGTGACCGCCCAAGTTTCCTAAGACTTGGGCGGGGCCAGTGACAAGTGACCGGGGCGATGACAGTGACCGCCCAAGTTTCCTAAGACTTGGGCGGGGCGATGACAGTGACCGCCCAAGTTTTCGAAGACTTGGGCGGGGCGATGACAGTGACCGCCCAAGTTTTCGAAGACTTGGGCGGGGCGATGACAGTGACCGCCCAAGTTTTCCTAAGACTTGGGCGGGGCGATGACAGTGACCGCCCAAGTTTTCGAAGACTTGGGCGGGGCGATGACAGTGACCGCCCAAGTTTCCTAAGACTTGGGCGGGGCGATGACAGTGACCGCCCAAGTTTCCTAAGACTTGGGCGGGGCGATGACAGTGACCGCCCAAGTTTTCGAAGACTTGGGCGGGGCGATGACCGTGACCGCCCAAGTTTCCTAAGACTTGGGCGGGGCGATGACAGTGACCGCCCAAGTTTCCTAAGACTTGGGCGGGGCGATGACAGTGACCGCCCAAGTTTCCTAAGACTTGGGCGGGGCGATGACAGTGACCGCCCAAGTTTCCTAAGACTCGGGCGGGGCGATGACCGTGACCGCCCAAGGTTTCGAAAACTCGGACGGGGCGGTGACCGTGACCGCCCAGGTTTCCTAAGACTTGGGCGGGGCGATGATAGTGACCGTTCAAGTTTTCTAAAACTTGGGCGGGGCGATGACCGTGACCGCCCAAGTTTCCTCGCTAAGACTTGGGCGGGGCGATGACAGTGACCGCCCAAGGCTTCGAAAACTTGGGCGGGGCGATGACAGTGACCGCCCAAGTTTTATAAGACTTGGGCGGGGCGTTGACCGTGACCGCCCAAGGTTTCGAAAACTTGGACGGGGCGGTGACTGTGACCGCCCAAGTTTCCTAAGACTTGGGCGGGGCGACGACCGTGACCGCCCAAGTTTCCTAAGACTTGGGCGGGGCGATGACAGTGACCGCCCAAGTTTCCTATGACTTGGGCGGGGCGATGACAGTGACCGCCCAGGTTTCCTAAGACTCGGGCGGGGCGATGACAGTGACCGCCCAAGTTTTCTAAAACTCGGGCGTGGCGATGGCAGTGACCGCCCAAGTTTTCTAAAACTTGGGCGGGGCGATGACCATGACCGCCCAAGTTTCCTAAGACTTGGGCGGGGCGATAACAATGACCGTCCAAGTTTTCGAAAACTTGGGCGGGGCGGTGACAGTGGCCGCCCAAGTTTTCTAAAACTTGGGCGGGGCGATAACCGTGACCGCCCAAGTTTCCTAAGACTTGGGCGGGGCGATGACAGTGACCGCCCAAGTTTCCTAAAACTTGGGCGTGGTGAAGAAAGTGACCGCCCAAGCTTTCTAAAACTTGGGCGGGGCGATGACCGTGACCGCCCAAGTTTCCTAAGACTTGGGCGGGGCGATGACAGTGACCGCCCAAGTTTCCTAAGGCTTGGGCGGGCGATGACAGTGACCGCCCAAGTTTCCTCGCTAAGACTCGGGCGGGGCGATGACCGTGGCCGCCCAAGTTTCCTAAGACTTGGGCGGGGCGATAACAGTGACCGCCCAAGTTTTCGAAAACTCGGGCGGGGCGATGACAGTGACCGCCCAAGTTTTCAAAAACCTGGGCGGGGCGATGACCGTGACCGCCCAAGTTTCCTAAGACTTGGGCGGGGCGATGTCAATGACCGCCCAAGCTTTCGAAAACTTGGGCGGGGCGATGACAGTGACCGCCCAAGTTTCCTAAAACTTGGGCGGGGCGATGACAGTGACCGCCCAAGTTTCCTAAGACTTGGGCGGGGCGATGACAGTGACCGCCCAAGTTGCCTAAGACTTGGGCGGGGCGATGCCAGTGACCGCCCAAGTTTCCTAAGACTTGGGCGGGGCGATGACAGTGACCGCCCAAGTTTTCAAAAACTTGGGCGGGGCGATGACCGTGACCGCCCAAGTTTCCTAAGACTTGGGCGGGGCGATGACAGTGACCGCCCAAGTTTCCTAAGACTTGGGCGGGGCGATGACAGTGACCGCCCAAGTTTCCTAAGACTCGGGCGGGGCGATGACAGTGACCGCCCAAGTTTTTTAAGACTTGGGCGGGGCGATGACAGTGACCGCCCAAGTTTTTGAAAACTCGGGCGGGGCGATGACAGTGACCGCCCAAGTTTTCTAAAACTTGGGCGGAGCGATGACCGTGACCGCCCAAGTTTCCTAAGAACGATGGAATCGCCGAAATGAGACTGGAACCGGCGAATGAGACTCAAATGAGACAGGGTATTTTTTTGCGGAATTTTGGTTCCAGGGGCCATATTGATGTGGGATCCATGATAAAAAACGAACTTTGTTAAGAAATTTTGATTTTACAGCCGAAAAACAGCCAAAAACACTCCACGAAGGCTGAAAAGTTGGGATATCTGAAATTTGTTTAAAAGACAAGATTATTGCGATACTCACATATTTTGAAGTTGAAAATATGATATAATAACAAGGTAAGTTGAAAATTTATGAAAAGACCATGCATACTCCTAGCTTAGAATGTTTTTTGGGGTATTTTTGTGTCACGTGAAGCCGCGACACACTGA
Organism: Cymbomonas tetramitiformis; assembly: GCA_001247695.2. NCBI lineage: Eukaryota > Viridiplantae > Chlorophyta > Pyramimonadophyceae > Pyramimonadales > Pyramimonadaceae > Cymbomonas > Cymbomonas tetramitiformis. The sequence goes on from LGRX02006441.1 coordinate 8,610, forward strand.
AAATAAGTGAAAATTGACTACAACACGGGATAACGGTGTTGTAGGCTCAAACTTATCTTAATTAAGAATGTTAAAAACAAAAGACATAAAAAAAACTTCATAGGGCAATGCTCCACAGCTGCGGGATGGCTCATTTTTAGCCAGTTCAGCTGAAATGGCTTAGGGTTTGAAGCGGGAGTGCAAGTCATGCCTTGAACTGTGATGAATGATGAAAATGCAAAGTATCCCTACTGTTCACAAGTTTCAAATATGGTCAAGAACCAAAAGAAACACCACACACAATACGTGGGATTGAATCATATTCACAGTTACTATTTACACGCACGAGCATTACTCAGGGTTTGAGTGCAGGCTAGCCTAAGAGATGGGCGCTGGTGCTTCCCCCATAAGAGCGCTGTACATCCGCACCACCGCCTGTGCATACAGTGCGTCGGCGGTGCTGCCCGACTCCGCCTGGAAGGAAGCAAGGTCTTTAAGCTCCTCCAACCTGATGCTTGCCTCGAGGGCGGCGGGTGTGCTCTGCTCCTTCAAAGCAATGAGGAGCTTCTGTGCCTCTGCCCCGGCCGCTCTTTGCCTGTCAGGTACCAGCCTTGGCTGTCCCACAGGCACTCCTGGTGTACCTTGGGCGTCCAACGCCACGGGCAGCGGCTGCTGCGATGAGCCCTGAAGACCTCGGAGAGGGGCAGCTTGGCCTCCGGGCATCAAAGCCTGCGAAAAGCCCCATTAGAGATGGTCAGTAGTGTGCCAGGTTTCGGAACTGCGAGGGACATAAATAGAAAAAACAAAACAATATAAAAACTTTATATTCTAAACAAGAAGGAAACCTTACCGAGATGAGCTGCATGGCGATCTCCTGGGTGTACCTCTCGCTGTTCTTATGGCTTTCCCGTTCGATGGCCATCTGCTCCTTCAGATCCTGGATGGCTTTCTGTGACTGTTCGTTGAGGGCGTTTTTGAACGTGTCCATCGTCTTGTTGGAAGCCTCGGAGAGTTGCTGCTGAGCAACGACGTGTTTGTCCGTCAGCTGCACCTGATGCTGCAAGTGCTTGTTCTCAATGCCATCTTGCCTTTGCAACAGCGCTGCTTGGAGCTCCTTGGCCTCCTGGTTGCGCTCGTCCTGGTCTTTGCGCAATTCCTGCTCCCGAAGCCTTGCTTGCTTCCCCTCCTCCTCCAAGGCCTTCTTACCCTCCAACTTCGACTCCTCCAGAGCCTTCTGAAGGCGCTCGTTTTCCTTGGCAAGGTTGGCAACCTCAATCTCGGACTGGTCACGAGCACGTTTCAACTCTTCAAGGTTTTGTCTGTCGGCGGCGGAGTCGGTGTTCCTGGCATTAGCGTTCCGCACGCTTTCGGACGTCAGCCTCAAGAACAGGTCCGCCATGTACTTCTTCATCTTGGCGTCCTGTGAGCATGTGCAGGTTTGTCAGTCAACAGTCTGGTCATAACTTAATCAACAAAACAAAATAGGGAAAAGGGGGCCATAAGTACCATGTCCTGGACCTTCTCCTTTTTGGAAAGAGGTCTGTCTCGCCGCTTTGGGAGGTCATCCTCTTCCTCAGACTGGCTTTCTTGAACGAAGCTCTGAGAAGGCTCCTGCACTTCGTTTTGCACCCCAAAGGAACCGTGCAGTACTTCTTCAAGGTCCACCTCAGGCTCGTTGGTCTTTTCGCTGTCCGTAAGGTCCAGTTTTTGCCGTAAGGTCACCGGCGGCCGACGAGAGGTAGTCCGTTTCCTTTTGGTATCTGCTGCTGGCTTTGGTGGCGATGACAGCTTTCGTTTCCTCGTGCCACTGCCCAAATCATCGTCAACAGCTCCGCTTGCACCCTTCCCCTTGGCCTCGCCAACAGCTCCGCATGCACCCTTCCCCTTGGCCTCGCCAACCTTGGCCTTGGAAACTGCTTTCTGATTCCCCTTCGAGTTCTTGCTACCTTCACCAGCATGGTTGCCGGGTACTTTCTGCTTCGCGTAAGGAGTACTGTCCGAGAGCTGCAACGGTGCACCACTTGACATGACATATGCCGTCACCGTCCCCACCAAACAGAAGGTGAGCCCCGCTGAGAAGTTGGAGGAGGCGAGAGTCCAGTAGTTGGTGTCGCCAACCTTTGCCGCTGTCCTCGCCCCACCTGGCTGCTCCGAGCGCCTCTGCTCCTCGGCCGCGATCTTTTCCCAGGCAAAAGCCAATACCTGCTTAAAGCCTTGATACCTCTCGGCCTCCTCGGCTAATTCCCCATCGGCAAAGGGCAGCTTCGTGGGTAACGTTTCGGTGTCGCCGTCTGCATATTCGGGCAGGCGGATGTCGTGGGCGTAGACCTTGTTGCTCTGCAGCTGAAGAAACGGGTATCTGTCGCAAAAGTGCTCCTCCCGCGTGAGCGTGACATGTCGGTTCTGAAGGAGAGGGGTTTGAAACATGACGTATTCGGCCGTGTTCCCGGAATGCTTCTCGCTCAACAAAGTGGCATGCCACTGACCCGAGCTGCCTTGGCTCAAGTTGGCGCAAACGAACCGGATTGTGGCGCCGTGTAGATCAAGCCCAGCCTCCTGCCCAAGGTCCATCACTGTTTCTACTTGCATGCCCTGTACCAAGGGCATGCGATACGTAAGTTTCTTCTCCCGGGTGAACTGCGCCTCGAGGTAGACGTACACCTGTAGAAGCCACCATTTCGAAATAAAGTAAAGTTACAGGCCAAATAAATGCAAACAAAGTGGTTTTCAAAGGCAGGCCGGTCGCTTACCGGCTGTTTCCCGTTCACCATACGCGGCACCAACTCCGTTCGCAGGTTCTTGACGTTAGCAGTTTCTGTGAAGTCGGACTCATCAGACGAGGACGACATGCCGTTGGCGCAACGTGCTGTGGCTCGTTTCCTCCCGGCAGACTACACCTTCGAAATGATAACTGCTGTTCCAAAAACGTTTGCAGTCACCGCTGCAGGTGAAAACAACCCCGCCGACGAGTGCTGGTTTACGGTTCCACTGGCACGTGGGAAGGTTTCACTTCCCATGCACTATGTTGAGGTCTTGGACTTGGATTCGGAGAAACGTTTGGTACACTGGCAGTTCTGGATTCCACGCGCTGCGAACCTTATGCCGGGCTCCAAGCGCAAGCTGCGCACTTTCAAGAACACGGACTTGCTGTTTACCGCAGACGCTTTCAGGCGCGGAGGAGTTCGGCACAGGGCGTGGCATCCCTTCAACCCTGCGGAAATGCTGACTTGCTGGGATGAGCGCATCTGTCCGCCCGAGGGCGGTATGCCTTCAGGTCCTGAAAAGGAAGAGCTTTTAAAGACTATTGCCGACAACCTGTTCTCTGAGTAGAATCTGTTTTACAAGTTTGTTTACCCTGAACATGGCGTCCTTCTTTTTACAGATCTTCCTACCATGTGTATACTGTTTCAATCCCAGCTCGCTAGAGCGGTTTCTTTGTATGACATAAGGAAATACAAACTCGAAACGGTGACAACGCGCCGTGTAACTCTTGAGTATGTTGCTTAACTTCAAATGGACAATTCCAGCGCTCAGGGTTTTCAGGGTTTGAGGGGTAAAATGACCAAAACGGTCACCAAAATTATGCATCCAACTATTCCTGTGTGCAACTTGCGATTGTGGCTGGGGCCAGTCTCATTCCGGCGATTCCATCGTTTAAGACTTGGGCGGGGCGATGACAATGACCGTCCAAGCTTTCGAAAACTTGGGCGGGGCGGTGACAGTGGCCGCCCAAGTTTTCTAAAACTTGGGCGGGGCGATGACCGTGACCGCCCAAGTTTCCTAATACTTGGGCGGGGCGATGACAGTGACCGCCCAAGTTTCCTAAGACTTAAGCGTGGTGAATAAAGTGACCGCCCAAGTTTTCTAAAACTTGGGCGGGGCGATGACCGTGACCGCCCAAGGTTTCGAAAACTTGGCCGGGGCGATGACCGTGACCGCCCAAGCTTCCTAAGACTTGGGCGGGGCGATGACAATGACCGCCCAAGTTTCCTAAGACTTGGGCGGGGCGATGACAGTGACCGCCCAAGTTTCCTAAGACTTGGGCGGGCCATGACAGTGACCGCCCAAGTTTCCTAAGACTCGGGCGGGGCGATGACAGTGACCGCCCAAGTTTCCTAAGACTTGGGCGGGGCGATGACAGTGACCGCCCAAGTTTTCGAAAACTCGAGCGGGGCGATGAAAATGACCGCCCAAGGTTTCTAAAACCTGGGCGGGGCGATGACCGTGGCCGCCCAAGTTTCCTAAGACTTGGGGAAGGCGATGTCAATGACCGTCCAACTTTTCGAAAACTTGGGCGGGGCGATGACAGTGACCGCCCAAGTTTTGTAAAATTTGGGCGGGGCGATGACCGTGACCGCCCAAGTTTCCTTAGACTTGGGCGGGGCGATGACAATGACCGCCCAAGTTTCCTAAGACTTGGGCGGGGCGATGACAGTGACCGCCCAAGTTTCCTAAGACTTGGGCGGGGCGATGACCGTGACCGCCCAAGTTTTCTAAGACTTGGGCGGGGCGACGACAGTGACCGCCCAAGGTTTCGAATACTTGGGCGGAGCGATGACAGTGACCGCCCAAGTTTCCTAAGACTTGGGCGGGGCGATGACAATGACCGCCCAAGTTTCCTAAGACTTGGGCGGGGCGATGACCGTGACCGCCCAAGGCTTCGAAAACTTGGGCGGGGCGGTGACCGTGACCGCCCAAGTTTCCTAAGACTTGGGCGGGGCGATGACAGTGACCGCCCAAGTTTCCTAAGACTTGGGCGGGGCGATGACATTGACCGCCCAAGCTTTCGAATACTCGGGCGGGGCGATGACAGTGACCGCCCAAGTTTCCTATGACTTGGGCGGGGCGATGACCGTGACCGCCCAAGGTTTCGAAACCTTGGGCGGGGCGGTAACCGTGACCGCCCAAGTTTCCTAAGACTTGGGCGGGGCGATGACAGTGACCGCCCAAGGTTTCCTAAGACTTGGGCGGGGCGATGACAGTGACCGCCCAAGTTTCCTAAGACTTTAGCGGGGCCATGACAGTGACCGCCAAAGTTTCCTAAAACTTGGGCGGGGCGATGACAGTGACCGCCCAAGTTTTCTAAGACTTGGGCGGGGCGATGGCCGTGACCGCCCAAGTTTCCTACGACTTGGGCGGGGCGATGACAATGACCGCCCAAGTTTCCTAAGACTTGGGCGGGGCGATGACAGTGACCGCCCAAGTTTCCTAAGACTTGGGCGGGGCGATGACAGTGACCGCCCAAGTTTCCTAAGACTTGGGCGGGGCGATGGCAATGACCGCCCACGTTTTCGAATACTTGGGCGGTGCGATGACAGTGACCGCCCAAGTTTCCTAAGACTTGGGCGGGGCGATGACAGTGACCGCCCAAGTTTCCTAAGACTTTAGCGGGGCGATGACCGTGACCGCCCAAGTTTCCTAAGACTTGGGCGGGGCGATGACAGTGACCGCCCACGTTTTCGAATACTTGGGCGGTGCGATGACAGTGACCGCCAAAGTTTCCTAAGACTTGGGCGGGGCGATGACAGTGACCGCCCAAGTTTCCTAAGACTTGGGCGGGGCGATGACCGTGACCGCCCAAGGTTTCGACAACTTGAACGGGACGGTGACCGTGACCGCCCAAGTTTCCTAAGACTTGGGCGGGGCGATGACCGTGACCGCCCAAGATTCCTAAGACTCGGGCGGGGCGATGACAGTGACCGCCCAAGTTTCCTAAGACTTGGGCGGGGCGATGACAGTGACCGCCCAAGTTTCCTAAGACTCGGGCGGGGCGATGACAGTGACCGCCCAAGTTTCCTAAGACTTGGGCGGGGCGATAACAGTGACCGCCCAAGTTTTCGAAAACTTGGGCGGGGCGATGACAGTGACCGCTCAAATTTTGTAAAACTTGGGCGGGGCGATGACCGTGACCGCCCAAGTTTCCTAAGACTTGGGCGGGGCGATGCCAGTGACCGCCCAAGTTTCCTAAGACTTGGGCGTGGTGATGACAGTGACCGCCCAAGTTTTCTAAGACTTGGGCGGGGCGATGACAGTGACCGCCCAAGTTTCCTAAGACTTGGGCGGGGCGATGACAGTGACCGCCCAAGTTTCCTAAGACTTGGGCGGGGCGATGACAGTGACCGCCCAAGGTTTCGAAAGCTTGGGTGGGGCGGTGACCGTGACCGCCCAAGTTTCCTAAGACTTGGGCGGGGCGATGACAGTGACCGCCCAAGTTTCCTAAGACTTGGGCGGGGCGATAACAGTGACCGACCAAGTTTCCTAAGACTTGGGCGGGGCGATGACAGTGACCGCCCAAGTTTCCTAAGGCTCGGGCGGGGCGATGACAATGACCGCCCAAGTTTCCTAAGACTTGGGCGGGGCGATGACAGTGACCGCCCAAGCTTTCTAAAACTCGGGCGGGGCGATGACAGTGACCGCCCAAGTTTCCTAAGACTTGGGCGGGGCGATGACAGTAACCGCCCACGTTTTCGAATACTTGGGCGGGGCGATGACAGTGACCGCCCAAGTTTCCTAAGACTTGGGCGGGGCGATGACAGTGACCGCCCAAGTTTCCTAAGACTTGGGCGGGGCGATGACAGTGACCGCCCAACTTTCCTAAGACTTGGGCGGGGCGATGGCAATGACCGCCCACGTTTTCGAATACTTGGGCGGTGCGATGACAGTGACCGCCCAAGTTTCCTAAGACTTGGGCGGGGCGATGACAGTGACCGCCCAAGTTTCCTAAGACTTTAGCGGGGCGATGACCGTGACCGCCCAAGTTTCCTAAGACTTGGGCGGGGCGATGACAGTGACCGCCCACGTTTTCGAATACTTGGGCGGTGCGATGACAGTGACCGCCAAAGTTTCCTAAGACTTGGGCGGGGCGATGACAGTGACCGCCCAAGTTTCCTAAGACTTGGGCGGGGCGATGACCGTGACCGCCCAAGGTTTCGACAACTTGAACGGGACGGTGACCGTGACCGCCCAAGTTTCCTAAGACTTGGGCGGGGCGATGACCGTGACCGCCCAAGATTCCTAAGACTCGGGCGGGGCGATGACAGTGACCGCCCAAGTTTCCTAAGACTTGGGCGGGGCGATGACAGTGACCGCCCAAGTTTCCTAAGACTCGGGCGGGGCGATGACAGTGACCGCCCAAGTTTCCTAAGACTTGGGCGGGGCGATAACAGTGACCGCCCAAGTTTTCGAAAACTTGGGCGGGGCGATGACAGTGACCGCCCAAGCTTTCGAAGACTTGGGCGGGGCGATGACCGTGACCGCCCAAGTTTTCTAAAACTTGGGCGGGGCGATGGCCGTGACCGCCCAAGTTTCCTAAGACTTGGGCGGGGCGATGACAGTGACCGCCCAAGTTTCCTAAGACTTGGGCGGGGCGATGACAGTGACCGCCCAAGTTTCCTAAGACTTGGGCGGGGCGATGACCGTGACCGCCCAAGGTTTCGAAAACTTGGGTGGGGCGGTGACCGTGACCGCCCAAGTTTCCTAAGACTTGGGCGGGGCGATGACAGTGACCGCCCAAGTTTCCTAAGACTTGGGCGGGGCGATAACAGTGACCGACCAAGTTTCCTAAGACTTGGGCGGGGCGATGACAGTGACCGCCCAAGTTTCCTAAGGCTCGGGCGGGGCGATGACAATGACCGCCCAAGTTTCCTAAGACTTGGGCGGGGCGATGACAGTGACCGCCCAAGCTTTCTAAAACTCGGGCGGGGCGATGACAGTGACCGCCCAAGTTTTCTAAAACTTGGGCGGGGCGATGACCGTGACCGCCCAAGTTTCCTAAGACTTGGGCGGAGCGATGACAATGACCGCCAAACTTTTCGAAAACTTGGGCGGGGCGATGACAGTGACCGCCCAAGTTTTCTAAAATTTGGGCGGGGCGATGACCGTGACCGCCCAAGTTTCCTAAGACTTGGGCGGGGCGATGACAATGACCGCCCAAGTTTCCTACGACTCGGGCGGGGCGATGACAGTGACCGCCCAAGTTTCCTAAGACTTGGGCGGGGCGATGACAGTGACCGCCCAAGTTTCCTAAGACTTGGGCGGGAAGGTGACCGTGACCGCCCAAGTTTCCTAAGACTTGGGCGGGGCGATGACAGTGACCGCCCAAGTTTCCTAAGACTTCGGCGGGGCAATGTCATTGACCGCCCAAGCTTTCGAATACTTGGGCGGGGCGATGACCGTGACCGCCCAAGTTTCCTTAGACTTGGGCGGGGCGATGACAGTGACCGCCCAAGTTTCCTAAGACTTGGGCGGGGCGATGACAGTGACCGCCCAAGTTTTCTAAAACTTGGGCGGGGCGATGACCGTGACCGCCCAAGATTATTAAGACTTGGGCGGGGCGATGACAGTGACCGCCCAAGTTTTTCAAAACTTGGGCGGAGCGATGACCGTGACCGCCCAATTTTCCCAAGACTTACGCCCGATGGTACATGGATCTAGTGGAGGTAGGGGTACCCGAGATGGAGTACATCCCTGGGGCGCTACTCTGGGTTCCAGACGCTCTGTCCAGGCGACCCGACTACAAGGAAATCTCCGCGAGAGAAAGACTGGTAGAAGCTGGCTTTGTGCACCCGGTTACTGGGAAACTGCAGCGACCTCCCTCGGCCGCGGACACCGCCAGCAAGTTCAGACCTGCAGCTGGTAAAGAGTCTCGCCAAGGACGCGCTCCACTGGGAGAGGTAGATCCTAACAAGTTGAAGGAGCGCAAGTCCAACAGCGCCAAGACCAAAGATCCTGAACCAGTCCTCGCGTACAGTGGGACTCTCACCTGGACGGACTCCCCTCAACTCTGGCTGGACGCACTACGTACATACCTTGCAGCTGGCCGAAACCGGGTACGAGGAAGCAACCCTGGCAGTTCAGACGCGCTCTGGCAAACTGACAGCATCCTCGCCTCCTTCTCCCAGGAAGACCCCTGCTGATAACTCAGCGACGCCGAAGTGCAGCGAGGCCTCAACCAGTCTCCTGGAGCCCAGCGACCGATAGGACTGGAAGTTCCGTGCGGACATGTTCGATTTCTTGAGTCAAGAATATGGACCTTTCGAGGTGGACGCCTGTTGCGACTTGGGAGGAAAGAATCGTCAGGTCAATCGCTACTGGACGGACTGCTTGAAGGAAAACTGGCGAGGGTTGAACGTCTGGTGCAATCCTCCCTTCTCCTCCAACCATTTGACCATTGAGGCCGTACTGAGGAGATATGTGGAAGAATGGCGTCTGGACCCTGAGAATACTTCAGCTCTCTTTGTCCTTCCTGACTTTCAGTCTCGCATGCCCCAGTGGCGACAGTTGTTCAGATCTGCGGGAATGAGAGTGGAGTACATTATTCCTACCCATGACGCTCAAGGAGTACCTGTGCAGATGTTCGCTGCTCCGGATGGAGCCCTTCTGGATCTTCCTTGGCCCCTGTTAGTGGTGTACGCCCCGCCAGCTCGACAGCGTGTCAAGCGGGAACGGAAGACGAGTTCACCCCCTCCTATCGTGCGTACTGGAGAAGCGGCCAACGTTCGAGACCTGCATCAGCAGATATCAGGAGGCCAGTTTCTCAAAGCTCTGCAAGCGGAATATGGGCGACCTGGTCCACTACAGACTTTGAGGAAGGAAATCCAAGAAGCTCCGCATCAACGCACTCGTGACTTCTGCGTGGTGGGAGATGTTTTGTGGAGGGTGAGCGCTGGACGCTATCAGTTGGTACTGGGAGAAGATTCACCGCTTCGCGAGGTAGTGCTGCAAGAAGCGCATGCATCTGTTTCAGCTGGACACGCGGGCAGGGAAAAAACTCTGGAACGAGTACTGCGACGCTTCTGGTGGAAAGGGGCAGCGGAAGATGTGGGACGCTGGGTTTCATCTTGCGCTATCTGTCAAGCGGTGCGACCGAGAAATTCCTACCCGGATGGATTGCTGAACCCACACACTATTCCTACGCGACTATGTCAAGTGGTCAGTGAGGACTTTGTCACTGGACTCCCAGTCACGGCGCGGAATCAAGATGCCTTTGCTACTTTCACTTGTAAGCTCAGCAAAATGGTTCACATCATCCCATTGAACTTCCAGGACAGCTCCGCTGAGGTTATAGCTCGAATCTACTTCGACCACATCTGGAAACTACATGGCACTCCTATGAAGACTGTCTCCGACCGAGACCCTCGTTTTCAGGATGCTATGTGGAAGGAGTTGGTGAGACTTATGGGAACCAAAGTGGCCTCCACCACGCCTTACAACCCTCGTTCGGACGGACAAGCTGAACATACCAACCGCGTGGTAGAAGACATGCTACGGTCCTTCGTAGGCAGCAATCCGGAGGACTGGGATTTGTGGTGTGCTAACGTAGAGTTCGCCATAAACGATACGCGGAGCGATGTAACTGGCTTTACCCCGTTTGAGTTGGTCTTGGGGCACTCGCCTATGTCGCAGCTGGACCTGTTCCTGCAAGCGGCTGCTGGACAACACTCTAAGCGTAAGGGTGGAGAAGGTACCACCCACGAGATGGCCAGTAAATTTGCGGCGCAACTGGAGGACGCCCGCACTAAGCTGGAACTGGCGCAGCAACGCCAGCGACATCAGTTTGACCAGCGTCACACCGCCAAATCCTTTCAGTTGGGAGACTTGGTCTGGGTAGATGCCAAGCATCTCACGGAAAATATCATGAACCGCGAATCCTTCAGGAAGCTGGGACCTCGCTGGCACGGGCCCTTACCCATCATCGAGAGGTTCTTCAGTGACCAGCAGCGAGAGCTACGACCCGAAATTGACAGAGATGCCCCGGTGGCTTATCGGCTCAAGTTGCCCCCTAAATGGCGTATCCACGACGTCTTTGCGCAGCATCGCCTCAATGAATACCGCACCGCGGATGAAGCTTTTGCGCTGCGTCGGCAAATACCTACTCCTGCCAAGGCTCTCGTGGATGGACAATCCCAGGACTCGGCACAGCCGATGCTGTCCCACGTCGCAGATAATGGAAGCTTGCCTCCATGGAGCTCGCGGGCTACAAGGCGCGTCACCGCCAAGCCTTCTCAGGGCCCGAAGACAAACCGGTGGAGGTGAACTCAGCGCCAGAATGGGCACCAGTGGCAAAGGAAAAATAAATGAGATTGCCCAGACTGCCGGACACGACAAGGCTGGTCGCCATGGTGGCTAGTGTGACCCATCAGGAGTCACTTCGGGAGAAGTACCCGGACATACACGAGGACAAGCTATGCCTCGCGTGGATAAAGACTGGAGAGAACTCGAAGGTACCCAAAAAGGAGTACCATAGAGTCAGGAAGAGAGCGGCTCGTCACCGGTGGGACGAGCTCATGGGTGAGCTATGCATGGTCACCATCAGCGGCAAGGAGCTTCTGGTGCCCAAGCCCTGTGACCGGATTCAGCTGGTGCGTGAGTACCACGAGAGGACTGGTCATTGGGGCATCAGGCGAACGCTGAACCTGTTGTGGCAACGCCATTACTGGGTGGGCATGAAACAAGATGTCAGAGCGGTGATCACACAATGTGAAACCTGCCAGAGGGTGAAGACGCACTACGCGCGGGAGGAGGCGATGCTCACTCCGCTGGAGATTAAATCCTTCATGTATCGCTGGTCCCTGGATTTGGCTTGGCCCACGAAGCGCGTCACGAAGGCTGGGAACCAACGTGTCTTGGTCATCACTGAACATTACACGCGTTTCATCGTGTGCGTTCCGATTCCCAACAAGGAAGCCTCCACAGTCGCCAGCGCGTTTCACAACCACGTCCTGTCTGTGTTTGGGGCGCCAGCGGAATGCCTCGTGGATGGGGGTACTGAATTTGAGGGTGAGTTCGCTGCACTATGCAGACAGTGTCTCATCGACCGGAGGGTGGCCTCACCGAGCTCCCCAGAGAGCAACGGCCTGACTGAGCGCGTGGTGCGCACCATCAAGTTTTGCTTCAAGAAGATGACCCTCGACAAGGGCCTGGACTTTGAATGGGACGAGATGCTCTGGTCACTTGTACTCAGTTACAACGCAGCCAAACAACAGTCGACTGGAGTGGCGCCGTTCACGCTGCTGTTCGCCCAGGAAGCTACTGTACCACCAGATCTTCGTGCGCAACCCGAGCTGGACTTTGAAAGGCAGGACGAACGAACTCTGGCTGAGGATTTGTTGCAGCGAGCGGCTATCGTAAAGAAGCTCATGGTGCACGCAGGATGCAACTTGGAGATCGCCCAACACCGTGACACCTTGCTGTACGAGCACAGGAGGAGTGGCAGCTACGAGCCAAAGCCACACCAGTTCAAGGCGGGTGACTTCGTGTACATAAGACAACAGCCACGCTCTGGCATGGAGGTAGCCACCAAGCCAGCCATTCTGAAGTTGATCAAGGTGCAGAAGGATGGGGTGGTGGTCTTGGAGGACAGCACCAAGTTGCGGGAGAAGAGTACGGTGCAGAACATTGCGCCGTGTCATCTGCAGGTGAAGGACCAATATGACTGCAGCGCAGCCATTCCCAGCAAACATCTCGCGTGTGAGAAGTGCATGAGGACAGATGGAGAGGCATCGATGCTGTTGTGTGATACCTGCAATCGTGGCTATCACATTTGGTGTCTGGAGCCGGCACTGGACAAAGTGCCTGAAGGAGACTGGCAATGCCCCAAATGCCTGGGTGTGGCTATGGTGGCAGCCTCCGCCGAGGTGAGCGCGTCTATCGTGGAAAGGATGGCTGCCATGGAACTGCAGCTGAGGGAGAAATTGGGAGCAGACGCGATGTTGTTGCCT
>LGRX02006445.1:0-66592 GCA_001247695.2 Cymbomonas tetramitiformis
ATATGCACGGTCTCCTGCTGTCACATATGCACGGTCTCCTGCTGTCACATATGCACAATCTTTTGCTGTCATTTATGCACGACATGCATTTATGCACATTTCGCTGTCACACATACACAGTCGCCAGGTGTCGCTCACAGCCAGAGATCCATCTGAGGGCGTGTTTGCAATTTAGTTGGAGCATTCTTGCATCTGGTGCTTTTAGTCTATTCCGGTGATTCGGGCGCCACACACAGGACACAGCCACCAATGGTGCACCCCACTCATGCACGCCCGGGGAGCATCGGCTGGGCAGGTCTGATGATAGAGGTTTCAGTATCGTATTACAACTACAGATTTGCTCCGGGCGATCTCGGCGACGGACCTCGGAATAGAGCGCTGGAGCGCTTCACTCACTCGCAAACTGACACTGTGCGACCTTCTGCCTACCTCCCATGGCACACCCATGTTCCCCGCCACGTGCCCCTGTCGTCTGCCACATTCGCAGGCCTCACCCCTCGCCTGCCGCATCTAAGAAACCTTGCTCCCGCGCCTTGACTTGGAAGCGCCCTCACCCCTGGGTGCCACGTCGGCGAACCCCTGTGCTCTGGCAAATGGACGAGACCCCTCCGTTGTGCCGATTGGCTGGAGCGGGAAGCACAGACGTCTTGAATCATGATGACCAGCATAGTTGGATGTGGTGTGTGTGATGGTAGAGCACCCTGCGACGTTGTGTTTATATGTTGGGGGGGCATTGAGGTGGCACGGGATGTGGGATTGGTTGCCCTCTGCAGATATGCGTGATGACATTACGGCCATATCTCCTGTGGACCTCGCAGGTGTTACATAGGGTCACCATGTCTCTTGTGGATCTCACAGGTGTCACATAGGGTCACCATGTCTCCTGTCCACCTCACTGGTCTTATATCGGGTCAACATGTCTCCTGTCAAAATTGCAGGCGTTACATAGGGTCACCATGTCTCCTGTGCAACTTGCAAGTGTTACTTAGGGTCACCATGTCTCCTGTGGAACTGTCTTTGAAATCCTGGCCCTCTGGCAACAAACGATAAGGAAGCTGTCTTTGAAATCCTGGCCCTTAGGCAACAAACGATAATGAAGCTGTCTTTGAAATCCTGGCCCTTCGGCAACAAACGATAAGGAAGCTGTCTTTGAAATCCTGGACCTTCGGCAACAACGATAATGAAATATGCGTTGAAATCCTGGCCCTTCGGCAACAAGCGATAATGAAGCTGTCTTTGAAATCCTGGCCCTTCGGCAACAAGCGATAATGAAGCTGTCTTTGAAATCCTGGCCCTTCGGCAACAAACGATAATGAGCTGTCTTTTTGAAATCCTGGCCCTTCGGCAACAAGCGATAATGAAGCTGTCTTTGAAATCCTGGCCCTTCGGCAACAAGCGGTCAGAAGCTGTCTTTGAAATCCTGGACCTTCGGCAACAACGATAATGAAGCTGTCTTTGAAATCCTGGCCCTTCGGCAACAAAACGATAATGAAGCTGTCTTTGAAATCCTGGCCCTTCGGCAACAACGGTAATGAAGCTGTCTTTGAAATCCTGGTCCTCTGGCAGCAAACGATATTGAAGCTGTCTTTGAAATCACCAGCCCATCAGCAACAAACGATAATGAAGCTGTCTTTGAAATCCTGGCCCTTCGGCAACAACGATAATGAAGCTGTGCTTTGAAATCCTGGTCCTCTCTGGCAACAAACGATAAGGAAGCTGTCTTTGAAATCCTGGCCTTCGGCAACAAGCGATAATGAAGCTGTCTTTGAAATCCTGGTCCTCTGGCAACAAAAACGATATTGAAGCTGTCTTTGAAATCCTGGCCCTTCGGCAACAAGCGATCATGAAGCTGTCTTTGAAATCCTGGCCCTTCGGCAACAAACGATAATGAAGCTGTCTTTGAAATCCTGGCCCTTCGGCAACAAACGATAATGGGCGGTTAGGACACAATTTCATGCTGAGCCCTTTTAACCCCTAAAACCTTAAATCTGGTATTGACAAAATAGTGCACTGGCAACATTCCCGCTATATCCAGCAACCCTCATTGATGGGTGACACCTGGCATTGGTACGTTACATGATGTGACGAATCCAGGCTGACATTAGTTCGCTTTGCACGGTGGTGATTCCTTGATGCCTGACACGGGTTCAGTCGGCTCCACCTGGCATTGGTGCGCTATACATTGTGGCGAGTCCTCGATGCCTGAAGCGGACACAGCCAGCGCCACCTGGCATTGGTTCGCTATGCATTGTGGCGAGTCCCCGATGCCTGCCACAGACACAGTCAGCGCCACCTGGCATTGGTTCGCTATGCAAGGTGGCAAGTCCTCAATGCCTGCCACAGACACAGTCAGCGCCACCTGGCATTGGTTCGATATGCATGGTGGCGAGTCCTCAATGCCTGCCACAGACACAGTCAGCGCCACCTGGCATTGGTGCGCTATACATTGTGGCGAGTCCCCGATGCCTGAAGCGGACACAGTCAGCGCCACTTAGCATTGGTGCGCTATGCATGGTGGCGAGTCCCCGATGCCTGCCACAGACACAGTCAGCGCCACCTGGCACTGGCTCGCTATGCATGGTGGCGAGTCCCCGATGCCTGACGCAGACACAGTCAACGCCACCTGGCATTGGTTCGATATGCACGGTGGCGATTCCCCGATGCCTGCCACAGACACAGTCAGCGCCACCTGGCATTGGTTCGCTATGCAAGGTGGCAAGTCCTCAATGCCTGCCACAGACACAGTCAGCGCCACCTGGCATTGGTGCGCTATGCATCGTGGCAAGTCCTCAATGCCTGCCACAGACACAGTCAACGCCACCTGGCATTGGTTCGATATGCACGGTGGCGAGTCCTCAATGCCTGCCACAGACACAGTCAGCGCCACCTGGCATTGGTTCAATATGCACGGTGGCAAGTCCTCAATGCCTGCCACAGACACAGTCAGCGCCACCTGGCATTGGTTCGATATGCATGGTGGCGATTCCCCGATGCCTGCCACAGACACAGTCAGCGCCACCTGGCACTGGCTCGCTATGCATGGTGGCGAGTCCTCGATGCCTGACGCAGACACAGTCAACGCCACCTGGCACTGGCTCGCTATGTACGCGGCAAGACATCTATCCGCCATGCCGAGTGTTGGTTGACGTGAACTGAATTTGATAGCATTCGCAAGCTATGCTCCGAGCCCCTTGGCTTGTTTTTTTACCGACTTATTATGGTGTCGCCAGTCGTAAATTGGATCTGTTGTCCTGAGAGCGGCGGGGAAGGCGGAGGGGGGTCACAGGGTTCTGAATACGCCTACGACCACAATGTGTCGGCTGGGTCCAGGGAGGTGGAGAGAAAGTATGAGTATGGGGTGGAGGTGACCTTCCTGGCTGGCGGGATATTAGGATACTTCGACATCAATGCACTCGTTGCATCTCTAACAGAGGTGAGCGGTCGTGCTGCAACATGAGCATTCGCCGCCCGCACATTTGGCATGTGCACTGCAGGATGTCGCTGCCGACACCATCCAGGAGCCTGCACGGGCTTCCTGTGCGGGCCGGACACACCCGCGCCCCTGATTGCTGTCCACGGTCTCCACGCGAACTGAATTTGGGGCCCACAGTATCCTTGAGCAACTTCTGCCGTGTTGGTTCGCATCTGGAGACATATTTACGCTACTTTCAACCTCCATCCTCAATCAACTCAAAGCACATTCTCGGACCCTGCACGTTGTGGCCACCTTGGACCCTCTACTGCTCCCCTTAGTGAGCAGTGTGAACCCTTTCCCCCGCCCCCCTGGCAATCAGTCCCCGCCCTCCTCACCCTATCTCACCGGCTTGTGCGATCCTCTTTCTGCAAAATTTGCATTCTTGAACAGTAAGGGGAAGGGCTTCGTGCAGGTGGTGGTGCTACTCAATGTGGCTAGGAGCATCACTCGTTTGGTTGCAATGTGATGCATACCCCCCATCCCCCACCCTTTGCCCCATCTTCCCATCCCCTATTCCTCCCTCCTCACCCAGTCCCACCATGCCTTCACTCCGGTCAGCACATTTCCCCTTCTTTACCCGCCTTTGTCTTTGCAATTGTCTTTTGGCTTTGTTTTTAAATTTGTCCCCACCCAACCCCTATGGGCTGCCCTTGCCACCTCCCCTGCCCTCACCTGCTATGGGCTGCCCTTGCCCCCCCTCCCTCACCTGCTATAGGCCGCCACCTCCCCTGCCCTCACCTGCTATAGGCCGCCCTTGCCACCTCCCCTGCCCTCTCACCTGCTATGCACCGCCCTTGCCACCTCCCCTGCCCTCACCTGCTATGCACCGCCCTTGCCACCTCCCCTGCCCTCATCTGCTATGCACCGCCCCTGCCCTCGCCCACGGACAGACTGCCTCGCCGGTGGACAGGCATTGTCTTGGCACTAAGAGCCAGATGTACGATAAGGTGATCTGCGAGAAGTTCAACTTTCTCGCGTCCTACGCCCAATTCGGCACCCAAGCACTTGTGGTGACCGCCCCTTGCCCGCCACCACGATGACCCCCTCCTCCCTTGCACGGGAGCAACACATATCCCCCCTTCGTCCGCCCATCGCGAGGGCCCTTTGTACGCCTTCCACTGCAGGGACGCCCCACTTTTCCTATGACCACAGCGACCCCCCCCTCTGCCACCCCGATGAACCCATCTGTCTCAAACCACCGGTGTGATTCACCCCTCCTTGCCATCGCGGCCCCCTTTCCTGGCCGCTGTTGCGACTCACACTTCCTTCCCCCCGCGGCGGCTGCCTTCACTAGCAGGCCCCGTCTGCAGTGTGCATAGGTCGGAATGTGGCCTGCCACGTGGAGACGCCCCGTCCTGCTTGCCTCCATGCGGGGGCTTCATGTGACACCGCCATACTTTGACCCCCTCATCGGTCTCTCTCCTGGTTTTCTCTTGCCGTTGGCGTCAGAAAATCTGAAGCGCTCAGATGCGCTCAACACTCGAGCTAAAACGAGAGCTGATCTCTAAGGCTCAGATCCTCTCAACACTAGAGCTTAAACGACAGCTAATCTCTAAGGCTCAGATCCTCTCAACACTAGAGCTTAAACGACAGCTAATCTCTAAGGCTCAGATGCTCTCAACACTAGAGCTAAAACGAGAGCTAATCTCTAAGGCATGAGCATGTCATACGACTCCCGTCCAGAGCAATGTGTTGTCCTCCACCCGAATCGTTGCTCCTCTGCTTTTTAATCTCCTCAGCGCGTTTCCCAAAACGGTCGAAGCTTT
The DNA here is from genome assembly GCA_001247695.2 of Cymbomonas tetramitiformis. Classification (NCBI taxonomy): domain Eukaryota; kingdom Viridiplantae; phylum Chlorophyta; class Pyramimonadophyceae; order Pyramimonadales; family Pyramimonadaceae; genus Cymbomonas; species Cymbomonas tetramitiformis. The sequence continues at coordinate 5,242 of LGRX02006445.1, forward strand.
TCATTTTCTATCTGGCAAACAAGCTGAGCATTTGGAGCGGCTCTAAAGTATGTGGAAAGTGAGTAGGGCATATCCCCTTCTGATGTTAAAATTGGTTTCTTTAAATAAAATGATTGCTGGACACTCCCAATATCGATAGATCTGCTAAAGAGCCGAATGCCTATTTTAAGGGCCTGTGGCCGAGCCCTCGACCGCCTCAGCGCAACGCGAACTCGCGATTGCACACGAGGCTGATGCGTTGGGCCCTGTGGCCGATCCGACTATCTTCGCTTTTGCGCTACACGTATAGGAACAAATCTTGCGTGAGAAAAGTAGCAGAAGTTGAAGGTATATAAAAAAAGTGGTGTAGCGGTGCGCACCACTCATTCCTGGAAACGACGGAAGCCGCAGCTAAGCGGCTTTGAGATGGCCAACTCTCACAGAAGTGCCTTTAGCTGCCAGATTTGACGCGGATGATACCCAACTCGTAATCACTCGAGCGGTTCCCTTGACCTTTAATTCACGACACGTTTGCCGTCGGCCTAACCATGATATCTGTCACCAATTCTCAGCATCAAGGTTGCGGTGAAGCATGCTAGAAAAGGCTAAAAAAGTATGTAGAACAAAAAAAAAAAGTGTTTTGCTTTGGTTCTTTGCCAAAACCCCAAAAACACCGAAGGTCTTTCCGGTGGTCCTCGAGATATGCACCACGGTTTATAGCACGCCTTCGGTGGGTTCCCCCTCTACAGGGACACAAAGGTTGCAGGGAGGCATCTTTGAATCGGTTGAGATTAGCAACCTTCAAAAATAGGCAACCCTTTCCCGAAGAGCGTCTATGCAACTAAACAGTGTCTGGGAGATTCGACTCGCTTGTTCTTTGCATATGAGTACCTCATCCAACACACAAAGTCCACCATCGCGAGTGGACAGTTTCGGATATGCGTGCTGCCATTGCGGGTCCTTCACAGGCTGCATCCACATGTGTGCCAGGTGTCGGAAGCCAACACGCATCGGAAGGAGTCGTCTGGGTCAGCTTTGAGGGCATGTTTGAGCCACCTCAGAAACGGTTGCAAGATGCTTGCCGGCATCGTGTGCACTTGGGGTGCATATGCGACGGATGCATGTAATGTGAGTGCGCGCCGGGAGCCGTCGCTGGTTCTGTGAAATGATGTGACCCGGACGCAGAAGCAGTCACATCATTTCACAACGCCAAACAAGACATGTTATTTTGCTATCGCCCCCCGATCGTGAAGATGAGGGCGACAGATTTCTGCACAGTGGCCGTAGTCAGTTCAGCTGACCGTCTAGTAATAGGATTAGCGTACATCGGCGCATCCCCGTGGCTAAAGACACCTACCTACCAGGCAACGGGAGCAGCGACGTTGGCAAAAATTGCTTGCCAGCGTCGCATGCTGCGCATGAGGCGTGAAACCAACGATATGGCGCCTTACAAGCTGTATTCGTTAGTTTCAGGCCTTTTCATACCAAAAACACCAATCCCGATTCCAGAGGGTCATTTCAGAGCATCTCAGTTCCGAGGTGGAGGATTTGAGATGCTAATTCCCGTTGTTGGGTTGTCACGATGGGAAAAACAGTTGAGACCCCATATTTATAACACCGCTGCCAGAATGGAGCTTGGTGTCTGCTATCTCTCGGATCATTCTGTTTTTGAAGACACTTTCAACACCGGGATACACGGCGGTACCCTCCAAGTGGAATTCGTTTTGGAAACAATGTATAAGTTTTTGGGTCAACTCGAGTCTGAGAGGGACTTGCACAAATTCAGGTGCAAAGCCTTGCGGTGTGTGTTCAACAAAATGCAACAGAAAGGTCATCCTGCCACACTGACAAGTATATGGTCATGGGGGTACCCACGCAGGCCTCTGTCGTGTATGACCTGCTGGACATCGACAACAGCGGGTCCCTCACGAAGGTAATCCAGCGCGCAGGGCGCCATGCCACGTGTGTGTGCGCGCGCGCTGTGCGCTGGTCACTGCGTGCCACTCGCAGAGGACCGCAATGAGCATTCAAAGCAGCAACAAGCGCGCCCATGGCCATGCTTCCCCATCGCCACCGTGCTGCCCCGTGCTGCTTCCATCACTGCCATTGAATGTCGCCGGTCGGTGGCGGGAGGATAGGTCGCTGGTTAGTGGCGGGAGCATAGGTCGCTGGTTAGTGGCGGGAGCATAGGTCGCTGGTTAGTGGCGGGAGCATAGGTCGCTGGTTAGTGGCGGAGCATAGGTCGCTGGTTGGTTAGTGGCGGGAGCATAGGTCACTGGTTATTGGCAGGAGCATAGGTCGCTGGTTAGTGGCGGGAGACACATGGTTGTGGCCACGCATCGCTCACAGCAGAGAGGGTCTCCAGGGCTTCTGGAAGGTTCCTTCGGGCTTCTGCTCTCAGCTCTGACTTCCGTTGGGCCAGTTTCGAAAACACTGCGCTTCACTTGGAGGTGCATGTGCCCACCGACTTGGAGTACCTCGAGGCCCCCTTGGAGGCACAGGTGTTGACCTTGGTGAGCGTTCGGGCCTTATTCTATCGCACTCGATGGGGGTTGGGGCTGCCCTGACCAGTCGGAGCTGTACGTGCGCCTCCGCTCCATGTTCTGCAACCACCTCGACATGTCAAAGACAGCCAGTCTGGGTGCGCCTCCCCCTCACAGCTTGCCATGCGCCTTTTCCCCATGGGCCGTGATAAGCTGTGTGCTCGGATTGCAGCTCAGCAAATGTGTGTTCCCGAGCGTGCATGTCGCACCGTCACATGGTTGTGGTTATCCACGTGTGTTCAACATCCTGGAGGTTCGCCATCACCTGTGGTTTGCTTGGTAAAGAGAAGGTTATAAGGGTCGACCATTTCCCCTTCATTTCTCGGCAAAAACACCTACGAGCCAACTCCTATGTTTACCCACGCTTTATATTCGCCCGGAAGCACCTCATGCAGCCATGTGTCAGCCTGACCGCCCGCACCATGCAGCCACCCATCACCCTGACCCCCCCATGCAGCCACCCCATGCAGCCACCCCGACCCCGCTATGCAGCCACACCCATCACCTGACCCCTTGCACCATGCAGCCACCCCATCACCCTGACCCCGCGCACCATCCCAGCCCCCATCACCCCATCACCCGGCCCGCACCATGCAGCCACCCATCACCCTGGCCCCCCGCGTCTCGTGCCACTAACCAGTGACCTATGCGACCTAGGCGAGAACTGCGTGTGTTGTTTGTATTGAGAGTCATTATTGCAAGGTACGCAATGTTCACAACACCAAACACATTCATTGGCAATAAACAAAGTTGTATTCCAAATGTTACATCTAGAGTTAGCTAGTTGTCCTAGTTCCTTAGGTGGTGGTCTGTCAGACTTTGACAAGTAAAGGGGTCCCGGGTGCGGCCAGCACAGCCCCTAGGCCTAGGGGTTGACTGCCCCCAGAGTCCCGGGTAGCCCCTCCCCCCCTTCCCTTCTCCCAGGTTGTGGGCGGGTGGGTGAACTTGCACGGTTTCTTCGTGCACTTTCCTGCATTTCACTGGTAGCAGCAGTGGATTTTGCTTGCAGTTTTCGGAGATGGCGATGTCTTCTCCACCCGCTGCTTCCCACCAGACTTCGAAGTTGGTTGTCCCGACTCCGTACGCCCCTGGATAAAACGCATCCATGTCGGGTGTAGCAGGTCGGGGTTCCACGTCTCGATGAACCCCGCAGCCATTCTCTGTCGAAGAAATCTGTCGTATTCGACAAGACACCGGACGTCGTAGGTTTCCATCTTCCCGAACAGGTCGAGCACATACATGTGGTAAAAGTGCACCTCCCGTTCGTAGGAGTCTGGCATTGATCTGGCGAACTGAAGTAGCCGGTGACCGAACTCATCCTTCGAATACTGCTTCGGGGGTCTGGTCAACACCCGTCCATCTTGGGCTTGAAAACACTCCCGGAACTCCGATGTCGCCTCCACGGGCGGCGGGAGCGTCAAATCCAGTCCTCTCAGCGGCTCCTGACGCCACGTTGAGGGCCCCAATCGCACCTGTCGCATGCGGGACGACGTCAGCCGCGAAGTAGTCGCCCTTGAATAACTTCTCGGCTGCTTTCATGACGCCCGCGTCCTTCATGAGGGTGTTCGGTGTGTCGTTGTTTGGTGCCGTCGACGGTGTCGATGCCTCCGTCAAATCTTCGAACCGCAGGTTCTTGGTCACGCTCTGCACCGCGTCAACCCAGGTTTCTTTCCGCGGGTCCGCGCCAACCCGCTCAGATTTACATCCGGGCACTTGCGTAAGTGCGCATGCCACACCACCGCCGATCCTCGCAAGAAGGCCACGTAGTCGTTCAGAGCCGCGCCCTTCACTTCCCGCGCGTTCTCAAGGTCGTCCAGAGTCGCCAAGTCGCCCTCATTCACGCAGAGCTTAGCCAGCTCCGGGCACGCCTCGGGGCGGATATTCCACTCCAACTCGTCCCCAAAAACATGTGGAACGCCTTCCGCCGCTCGCAGAATCGGCATCACCGCACGGCACGCTCTTCTGACGCGCGACATCGCCTTCGCGCGTTTGCGGGAAGAGGCAGGCGACATGCCTGCCGCCTCGCCCTTCTTTGCCTTGGCCGGTTCCGGGGATTGCGGTGCCGGCCATTGCCTCCTCGGTGGAGATTCACCATCCTCCTCCTCGGACGAATGGGACGGTTCCTCGTCCTCCTGCTCCTTCTCCCACGTCGCAGCCAAAGCCTCGGCTGCGCGTATGGCCCGTCCGACTGCAAGAAAAGCCTTACGGATGACCCCTGCTTGGACCGCAGTGGCGCTTGGCTTCGGGATGACCACCGTCGGTCCCAGCACTAGACGAATCCCGTTTTGAGTCTGGTGGAACAGTCGTCCCACCGGCTCCACGAGCGCCTTGAGCATCTGCTGCGGCCGCTCCTCCGTGAGGTCCGTGAACCACGGAAGGAACTCCTTCGCCTCGACTAGCACGGCCTTCTGGTGGGTAAGGGCCGACGCCGTCGACCCAAGCTTCAGTTTGCCCAGCTTCCCGGTGTAGTCGAGCAAGGCCTTGACATTCGGAAATGAAGTCATGTCCTCCACGTCGTGCCAGATGTCTGCAAAGAGATCCGTTACAGGCCAACCCGTAGATTAAGTTGGTAGTGTACTCGTCCGTGGACTCTGCCAGAATCCACAGGAAAAGGTAATGTTGCACGGCACTGAACTCCCCGGTGATATTCTCCCCGTCGATGTAGATGTCCTTCTTCGGGGGGTTGTTGCAATGGTAAACTAGGGCTCCAAAATTGCAGAAAGAGGCTTTGTTTGTGCAGGATGTGCACGGGCAAAATTATCTCCTCGGTGAGCACGAGCAACAGCAGTGGTGGAATCTGCCTTTAGGGCAAAATCTCCAATGATGTGGAGAAAAGAAAGAGTTAGGAGCAGAAAACTTCTCCTTGAGGTTGTTGTAGACCTCTGCAACGTCGGGATGAGCTGCAAAGTTGGTGAGTGACCGGGTTGCACGGATAGCAGACCTAAGAAAGAAAGAAAAATTAAATAACTCAATTATAAGTTGAGTGGGCTATTTTTACTAGGGCGCCATGCCCTTTCTACCTATTACCACTATTAAGTTATCTGATCTGTACCGCACAACTATGCAAAGCAAGAAACTCGGTCGGCATGATGTGCTGCGGCCCCTCACTGAAGCCCGACGGCAAGGACTAGACAGTTATTTGCACTGCAGGGTTTACCCGACAGCAGAGTGTTCAGATGCTGTGCAGATTCACTTTAAACAGGCAAGGGGCTTGGCATTCAGTTCAGCTTGCAAGTGGTATACAGAGGTAGCGTGGGATCCTAAGCACTCTGCTTATCGATAGATCGAGTTCTCAAGATGTTTGGGGTAAGCCGTATCCCGCGGGCACTGTCCGCAAGTTCAAAAGAGATTCTGCCGCTGGAAAGAACCTTTTCAGGAAAAAGCTGCTCGATTACTCCTTTGGCAGTGTGTGATTGGAGCCTGACCAGAACGTCGCGTCCCCCAAGTGGATGCTGTGTTTCTATCTAAGGCTACACACGCTGACTGATTCATGTGTCTCCACTTTCTTTATCGCGAGTATTTCCATATTCTACATTGAACATTGCTCGCCCCTCAGGGCTCGTGGAGAGTGAACGCTGACGTGCTGCTGCAGAGGGTGATGCGACTGCTGGCTGCGACTTGGAGCGTTTGCCTACTCCCTTGTTCTACGAGAAGGATCTTCGAGCCTTTGGCTCGTTGCGATTCCCTTTATCTCCTGTGCTGTTCTTCGCGCTCTTTTGTCCAGTGGATTGTGGCGCGAGAGTGGCGCAGGGTCCAGAAGACGCAGGCGTCTGCGGCGTTTTTTAGTACTTGCCAGCTGATGCCTTGGGTTTGGCAGGCGCTTCTGTGTGAGGTGTCTCCGATGCTGTCTCTGCGCGAGGTGGGGAGGGATCTGTTGGCGCTGTGTCACTTTTATCAGATTGCTCCTTTGCGCTGCGCGCTGTTCGAAGATTCCGGCGTCTGAGAGTCTGTGCGCTGGGTCCACTGCGTGTGGTGCCTGTTGCGCCTGACTGCTCTGAACGCGCAGATGTGTCACTTTTCTTTATGAGGATGAAGGCTCTTTCCGCTGTGGCTTCTGTGGCTGCTGCCTTAGTACCTACAAGTCGAATGGCCTCGAGCAGATTATGCGTAACTACTTGCGCGTCGGTGAGAGTTGAGAAGGATGCTGTGCCAACTGTCTTCTGCCGAAGAGTGGCGAAGTCGCCTTTCGAAATCTTTAACAGATGCAGTGCTGCCGAGGCGCAGCTCATAACCTGTCTCAGATGTACCTCTACACTCACAAGTAAAGGAGTCGCGGCATGGTTTTTTCGACCAGATTTTTCCACACTGCTGCGGCTCTGCTCGTCTCGTAAAACGCGTCTCAAAAATACACCAACAAAAATAGTATCAATACATAAAAGCAAAAAAAAATTAAGCCACTCAGTATCATAAAATTATTGTGATAAAATTTGCATACAGGCGGCTGAAAATTTTCAGAGGTGCAAAAGCTAGCTGGTCGGTGGGATACTGTGATAGCAGACCTAGAAAAATCCAATTCTGTCTCGCTGCTTGAAGCCAGTGTTAAAGATGTAAAAGAGAACTCTAGGGAGTCCTCGTCGATCCAAAGGAACAAATCTGGTGCACTAGTCAGGTTGAAATATTTACTTTTCTGCCTCCACTAGTGTAGCAAGAAACAGGAACAGTTTGCCGCTCATCGAAGAGTGAGCTGCAAATCCCTTGGTCCTGTCATTTCTGGTTCCTAGAAATGGTGGCTAGCCAATCCTGCTCCCGTAGGATCTAAAGGAATCCCAAATGGTTCCATCCACCAATCAGAGGTTGGGAATGTGTCATCACTCATCTTCACATCGACGTGGTCTGCTGTGAGGCCTCACCTCCACAACTTAGCCGAGTTGTGGATCAAACAGAATGCATCTCATCACAGCCCCTCGAGTGAGTGTCATCACCCTTCATCTAAGGGCTCTACTCAGGTGCATGTCTCATGTGTGACGGAGATGTCATTCTTTGTGTTTGGTCCTAGCTTGTTGTGACATGGTTTCAGAACTTGAGACACTCAGGCCTGAACTGATGAAACCAAGAGCTTTTTGGCTCATTTTTTTCCCAGTTCTAAGCCCTAAATTAATGCAGCAAGCTAGGGAGGAAATTGTTGCCACAATAACCGCAATTAACCCTTTTAGTCTTCATTGTGAATTATGCTGTTGGGCGATGGTGGGACCAGTTGAATTTATCATGTACATCGCAACCGACACAAAGATGCAAAAAGATACGAGCAGTGAAACGGAGGAGAAGGCGGAGGAGCCAGATAAACCGACAAAGATGCTCAAACAACCCTCATGTCAGTCCCGTCAGCAAATGCAGAGGGATGGCCATGCCACAACACGCCCAGGCGATGCAGTCGGGAGCTGCGGAGAGGGGCTCGGCCTGGCACGAAGGGCGAGACCTCCACTGATTGGCCTGAGAATCGATCTGAATCAAAAGTCTGGCCACCGGTGTGCGCATGGGCCTGGGGGCTGTTTTAGCTGCGGTGCCTGAAGTGATAGCCGAGTGCATGTTCACAGGCATTGGTGTCAAGCGCTGACGCTGGCACCCCACGTGTCAGGGTTAAGGGTGTCGGGGAATAGATGCACCGCATTGTTTGACCGACATGGCTAGACAGGGGCAAACATAAGTCATGCATACGCGAAATGAAATCCGATGAGGCGATTGGCGGAGCCGGTGTCTTCGGAGATGCTGAGGAGCGACGCAAGGCATGATGCGCGGGGCTGGTTCGAGCGGTGCTGGGACCTGGGTGGGGCGCGTGACGTGGATTGGCTGCTTGGGGGGGTGCTGACTGGATTCAGCGAAGCACAAGATGCTGCGGAAGAACACGAAGCACGCACTCACGCGGGAGGAGTGGGTGAACATCTTCACCGGACCGCAGTTCAACCTCGGCGCTTGTAGCGACTTGCTCGAGGTGAAGGTTAAGCAGGTGCGGCCGGGAATGTGACGCGCAGTGCGCGATGACGCCTGTGCAGAGGTTTGCTCTTGAGTTGAGTTGGTCAGGCGCGGCCATCCGGATGTGTGGAGGCCAGTGAGCCATGACGCCCGCGGAGACGTCAGAGCAAGGAGATGCGTCTGGCGCCTGGAGCGCATGTGACAACGTATGTGTGACCTTGGATGATTCCTGGTGTTTGCTGTTCAGAGGGAGATGAGCTGCAAGGCATTGTTTGAAGTACAGCTTGGCGAGAGCTTGGGGGGGGGGGGGGGGTAAGACGGAGCGGGGCCTGCTCTGTGTTACTACTTCTACGATGAAAACGGAGTGCGGAGTGGGGAGTGATTGTGAAGGGCCACTTCAAGTTGGATGCTGTTGAGGAGGAGCGGTACCAGGTGGGATCACTATCCTAACCGCGACAACGGCTGCAGATCTTGTCTTGGGCCGTGCATCGTATTGATAAGCTGACTCAGCCCGTGGCATCCGTCGGCCACATACCCCAGCTGCGGCCATACTGCTTGACTGCGTGGAGCAGTGTGGTGGCCCTCGAGGCGGCGCGAAGAAGAGACAGATTTCGATCGTTGAGTTGAGGAGTGGGTGCGGACGGCTCGATCAGGTGGCGGAAACGATTTTGAAGAAGAGTCATATTCTTGGTCACGCAGAATCGACCGATGACCCAGACCCGGACCCGGCCGGCGTTGAGCTATTGCCTGTGCTTGATGCGAAGCTTGCGTTCTCAGGACGAAGCCCTCAGAAGGAGGCAGTGCAGACACCAAGCTCCCCGTCTGGAGAAACAAGCTATGGCACCCCTCTGGTGGGCATCCCGGCCCCCCTGTTGGCGCGCTGCCCTCTTGGCACCAACATGACAAGGCGCCAAGAGCCCCTGCGCCGCTGCGACCTCTGATCACCGTATGCTTGAGCGGTGCGCGCATCGTTCAGCGGCATGCAAGGACTTCCCTCGAGTGGGGTGTGTGCTTTCCATCGATGCCGCGTCTAGATTACTTGACAGTCGTGCAATTCAGTCAGTATTCATTTTTCGCAAGTTGCCTTCTTACTTTCCCTTGTCTCATACGTCATTCGGAATGCGGAGTGGTTTACCAAACACTGTGTAACCTTCTGTGCTCTCCCATTGGTCGCTCCTGAGGGCCGGCTGACGCGGAACTCGCGGCACGCGGCGCGCCCCGTGCGACAGGGCGGAAACGAAAGCCGTGCTGAACCCCCGTCACCAGCAGTGGCCGTGCACCCCGCGCTGCTCATGGGAGAAGATGCTGATGCGATCCCTTCGAGAGCGCTCGGCTCTTCACGGCCGAATCTCATGAAACTGTTCAGCACTAGCAAGAAGGCGCGGGTCGAGGACGACCTTCACAGGGCCAAAGGCACCATCAAGACGCTGCAGAACGATCTACGGTGCGGGGCAATACACGTGTCTGATTGCACCGTTGCATCGTTCAGGATCAGAATGTGCAACCCCCAAGCCCCGCCAAGCCACGCCAAGACCGGCGCTGCAGATTGATCTTTCTGCATCGGTTGAGCTGCCGCGTTGAGTGCTGGGGTTTGACGGGGGGGCCTCTTACCCATGGAAAATGGATCCGATGTCTCCTCGTGCCCCCTGCTCTCCCTCTGCACCCTCTCCACCCTCTCTCACCCTCTCCACCCTCTCCACCCTCTCCACCCTCTCCACCCTCTCACCTCTCCACCCTCTCCACCCTCTCCACCCTCTCCACCCCTCTCCACCCCTCTCCACCCTCTCCACCCTCTCCACCCTCTCCACCCCACCTCCCACCCTCTCCACCCTCTCCACCCTCTGCACCCCTCTCCACCCTCTCCCACCCTCTCCCCTCTCCACCCTCTCCACCCTCTCCGCCCTCTCACCCCTCTGCACCCTCTCCACCCTCTCTCACCTTCTCCACCTCTCTCCACCCTGCTCTCCCCTCTCCACCCTCTCCACCTGCACCCTCTCCACCCTCTCCCACCCTCTCCACCCTCTCACCTTTCGCTCTCTCCGCTCTCTCCACCCTCTCCACTTCTCCACCCTCTGCACCCTCTCCACCCTCTCCACCCTTATCTTCCTTTCCACCCCTTCCACCACTGCCCTTCCTCTCCGCTCTCTCCACCCCTGCACCCTCTTCATCTGCTGTCCCTCACCTCCCTCGCCTCCCTCCCTATACCTTCCTTTCCTCTCCCCCTCCCCTACCCCCTCCCAACCATCAGCCATGTGTGCTCCCTCCCCTCCATGTATGATGAGCTGTGTGACCTCCCTTCGAAGCCGAAGCGGGGGTGTTGTCTTTGTTGCCAAGCCCCAGAAGTGGCAAGCGCGCACGGAGGGCTGTTGCTGGAGCGCAGGAAGGAGCAAAGGGCAAGAGAGGCATTGGAGGCGGAGGTGAAGGAACTTTGGTCCGGTTTCCAAGGATTAAGTCAGGCATTGGAGATGAAAACTGGAGCCAATACACAAATTCCACATGGCCGCGGGTCTTCTTCCCGGTGGAAGATCTTTGGCAGCTACTCATTACAGAGTATCTCCTCCCCGTGCTCAACACCTAGACAATCTTCTAGTCCATTACCTGTGAAATTAACGGAGACGAGTGAGATCCCGGAGGCTCAACACTCGACGGCAATTGAAATTGGGTCCAAAATTAAGGGAGAGTCACTGAGGTCAGAGAGCGTCTGCTTATAGTTGCCTTTCAACAAGTGCGTTGGAATATGGGTTCTAGTGGCAGAAAAAGAAAAAAAAACAAAAAAAACGCCCTATTGGGCGTGTGAGTATATTAATTTCTCAGGCCCTACTCTGGGCCATCACAAGTTTCTAGTTTAAGTTCGGAGTGTTTTTATCTCATGGCAACTCGTGTGCAGACTGATTGCTAGCAGTTGCTAGTTAGCACTAAGATTTGGCTGGATGCCACTATCACTTATGCAACAGGTGCTTCTATCCAGATCCGGCTGCTGCCTCTTTTCTGTGGGCATGTGATTGAACAGTTCGAACTGTCACAAGAGGTCTGCTATCCTTGCTATTTTTATTGAGCGATGCAGGAAACCGCCCGTTACCGCTGGAGATTCTGTCGATTTCTCCACTGCCGCCCGCTGCCAGAGATCCAGCTCTAAACACCTTTTCAGGAAAAGTGGGTCTCGTGCGCGGCGCCCATTTCTATGTTCTCTACTCGGGATGTTAATACCTCATCACACCCAGGGGAATACTCCCGAAAGCTATCTTTTACGATCGTGAACAAAGTTTCGAACAAAGAAGTGGGCGTCTTTCGATGCCAGCTGTCGCAGCTAGCAGGATGTAGGACTCTGCAAGATTGTTTTATATGAACTCTGCCTCTGAGATCCTGGGCGCTTCTTTGATTTGTCATGTGGTTTCGAGACTGCAGGCAGTGGCTCTGAGCTTTCGCGTATCTGCAGGCGCTTGTGATTCCCCAATAGGTTCCTGTCACTGCAGTCGCTTGGGATGGCAATATTATTTGTCTCTGCTCTCCGATGCGTTCGTGGATTTGCAGTTGCTATGTCTGCCGTAACTTTGGTCCAAGTTGGAGATTCCGGCTCTCGAGTCTGTGACTTCGATGCGCCTTGCGCGCTCGTGGGATTTGGAACTTGCGGTTTGATGGTGTCCGCTGGTTTCTCATACTCTGGCTGCTCTTTGCCACTACAGTCTACAAGTTGTCTCGCTACTTTACTTGCGTTCCGTAAGATGTTCCGTCTGACTGTTTCCGCGCTAGGACCCTGCTGAGATGCGGTTCCTAGTGGGATGTTGTCGCGCCCTTTTTCTTTACTGTGTCCACTTCCATTCTGAGAGATTATGGCGCGCTCAGCTGTGGCTGCAGTCGCAACTGCTTTTGCGCCAACTAGTCTAACTGCCTTGAGCAGGTTTTTCGACAATACTTGGGAGTCCGTGAGATTCGAAAGCTGTGATTCCGCTTGTATGGCTGCCTCTTCCTGTCGCAGCGCGGTAAAATTTCTTTTCGTGATCTTGAGTATACGTAGAGCTGCAGTCGCGCTGCTAACTGTCTGTTGTAGATGGACCTCCAGATTCTCTAGTAGTGGCTCAGCTGCCAGCTTGTTCCTGCCGTAAAGCGGCATACTGAGCACCTGCTCGTCTCAAAACGCGTCAAGTATACAGTTTATCAACCATAAAACAATAATTGGGCCACCAAAAATCCATAATTTATCGCAATAAAAATTTCATAAAGGCGGCAGAATTAGGGTGGACGCGTTGGCGGCAGAGTTGTTCTAGTGGCATGCTGGTAACTGCAACATTCATATTGCTGTTCAAGGCATGCATAATAATGTGCAATATCAGATTGTAATGCCATATACCAAAGCGGCCTAGCGTATTGCAGCAATATGATCTCAAAATGGTGTTCCGCGATGTGCAGCAAGATTCACTTGTCGTATGCACGTAGAGCGAAGAGTCGAGATAAGTACCATGGTACACGCAATGGAGTGTTTTGAAATCGGTGATCCAAAATCTAGCTATCCGGGTGGATGGGGGAAGGGGGGCTCGGGCCGGAGCGGGGTGCGCGATGTATACCGTGGGTTACCCTATCGCAAAATAGGGTGTACACTGTTGCGTGGCGTGTTATAGACGACCAAGGATTTGTTTGTGACTCCGTGACCAGCTTCAATAATCTTGGACTCTTCATTGACTTCGGGGGCTTCTTCGATCTTTCTGCAGCGATCTGTGTAGTGCTTACTGGAAACGACTAGTACCATTGCTAGCCGGTTCTGCGTCCCTGCATTGTGCTTTTAGCAGGTAGATGTATCGAGGGAAATTGTAGCATAATTAAGCAGTAAGAGCTGGTTAGCAGAAGGCTCCGATATGCACCGGGACATGACCTGCCTTATAGGACGGGCCTCCTGTAGGTTTTCATTGTTCTCCAGGGTGTTTGTTTTATTGTGATTATATATATGGTGTACTGCGGTCAGCTAAAATTGTGCGCCAGGGGCGACACATGGTATCTCCTCACCGATAGTCTCGTAATAACATTGTATGAATATAGAGAGCTAGAAATCATAAGCCCCCCCAAAAAATATGTGTGTGTGTGTGTGTGTGATGGGCAGAAGGTGGTGATGTACACCTTCTGTGTTTTCCCTTGAATTTTGTGGGGAGCACTTAGGTGTCCGGATGTTTCCTTTTTTGACATGGGGTGTCCATGCTGTGTGGTGTGACTGCAATCATGACATAACCATGGACCAACAGGTCCCATCCATCGACCGGGAGACACTGGGGGGCATGCCAGCAGGGTCCGCTTACTCCGTAACCCAGAGACCAACAGTTGTTTGGAGATGATCGGTCACATCGTATCATCTTTCAATGCTGCTTTGCATTTGGGTTGGGAATATGCATGCGTTTGTGGTATCTTGTCACGGCCCCGCCCTGCTCTTGATTTGCTTATCACGTCCACTGGGATGATGGTGGGCTGGTTTTTGTTGGCCGATCTCATGCCGTTCGGTGTGTGATGGGGATACGCGATGGGCCGCACACAAGTGCCGCAAGTGCCGGGCATACTGTTGGTCGAGAACTGCCGACGCCGATGTCGGCCTCTCTGCAAGGTTGTCTGTTTAGGGCTTTAGGGCTTACCAACCACCCAGTCTCATCCGGTGGCTTGTGTAGATGTTCATAGACACCTGTTTCGACGCAATCCGATTATAATTTCACCAGTTATTGTCATTTTATCTCTAAAAATCACCCTGTGTCACCTTCGACGAAGCAAACCCAATTGTCTGACAAACTCGATTCAGTTTCATTTAGCGCTATCTTGTAGGCCTCCCGTAGCTGCGATTCGCGGCGGTATCGTCGCACTACGTGCTCCACAGGCCCCCTTCTTTGACTCCACACATCGTGCACACAAGCCTCGTGAGTCGTGCCTTTACCACTGCCCTCGTTCAGTGCCCGTTGACAATACTCCGTGATCCACAAGCAGTGCACTCGAGGCCGCTGCCCCTGAAGATTGATGCACAATGTGCTCTAGATAGATAGAGACTGTCCCGGAGATTGTCCCTAGACGAATGCGACCATTCATGAGTGCATGCGTACCCGCATGCGCATCCATGCAAGACTCTGACCTACCTCTGCCGATCTAAATCCCCCGCCACTGATGCTGCCGTTTCGGCGCTCGTTGAAAGGCCGCCTCGTCTACCGGAACCCGTCCCACCAATGGGCGTCCGTGTCCCAAGCCGAACCTAGCACCCGCACCTCCAAGTCCCACCATCTCGGATGTGCTTATCTGAACAGCCGCCTAGGGTGCCTCCGCATCCCTCATGCAAGCCTGTACGTGATGCGTGTATGCAATGTGAGCGTATGTGCATGCGTGATGCGGTAGCGTGGTGTTGGCATAATTATGTTAGTCACACGATGATATGCCGCATTCCAAAAGTCTCACAGGTCACGTCGCGCCGGGATAAGCGTCGTGTTTTGTCACGGTACCTCTGATATACGGCGTCATGTCGATACCTTTGTATGTGATATGATGGTGTTTTTGGAGTGATATGATATAAGCGTGGTGTTGTCGTGTCGTCGTGACAGTGCACATGCAATGCGAAAAAATGACAGCCCCCACATCCATGAGTGCGTGCGAGCTCATCTATGCTCTGCCATCCCGGCTCCGCCCGTACCCATCACTCCTCCATCCCTTGGTCCCTCATGAGAGCGCAGGTAACTCAGGTATGCCACTGCTACTCGACGTCCGTCCTAGCGACAAACCATGCTGGCCCCCCTCAAAAACAAAAGGCTCTACCCGTGGCCTTTCCTTTGAGGAAGTGTACTCGTCCTAGTCCTTCGCGCCCTCGCCCCCCTAGCCCTAGCGCGCCTAGCTACTACCCCGCGTGCCCTCCTCACACCCGGCTCCTACGATAGTACCTGGTTATGCCAGCGCGCCCTCGCCCCCTGCTTGGCCCTAGCGCGCATATTATAATCTCTACCCCGCTTGCCCTCCCCGCACCTGGGTCCTAGCTCTCGCTACTTCTTACGCTTTAGCTATGATAATATAGCACCCTCTAGCTAACGCCCTTCGCCCTAGCTCGTACAATAGAACACCCGCTAACTACTGTCCCCGCACCCTCACGCGAGCCCCCCGCGCCTACGTCAGGTCGCTCGTTCTACCGCTCGCTACCCACCTAAACTCGCTCGCTCTACCGCGCGCGCCCCGTACCACGCCCTACAGCGCTCCATACGCTCTATCGCACGCGCTGTACCGCGCTCTCTCCCCTATCGCACGCGATTTGCGCACTCTGTCTAGATCTCACATGCATCCCCCCGGTGCCCCGTGGCGGAAAATGCCACTTCCTTGCGGGCAGAAATATTTCCAAGGTTGTCTTAAAATAGGAAAGTGGAAGGCAACAAAGTTGCCGAACGGTTGCAATTTTGGAAAGGGCAGAAGTTAAAAATGGGGTCGTAAAGTGCCTAATCGGACTGCGAAAAACAGAAACCTAGAAATTAGTATAGTCGTCAGGATTGATGTGCGGTGCGGACTCCCTGGTGGTCCGGGGTGCTGCGTCCTCTTTCGCGGGGTTTTCGGGGTCTCGGGTATCCGCTGGACCAATGCCTACTGAGAGCTTCATGGTGTCTATTCTCCACCACTTGCCTCTGCCCTGGTTGTCATTGACCGGAGGGTGCGTGGCCCACGCGACTTTTTCTCCACCCACAAGCAGGGTATATTGCTTACCGTGGCGGGCCGGCCCGGGGCCGTAGCTCACCACTCCGGGCCGCATGCGGGCCGATGGAATATATGGATGCGGGCCGTGACATTTGATATGAAATACCAAAATTTATGCAAAATTATGCGATTTTTTACGATATCACCATACTTAAAATTAAAATTTCGCGCCTGCGGCGGGCAACTTTGGATATTGGTCGTATTGGCCGAAAGTGGACCAGTGGATTTGCTGATTGCGGGCCGTAAAAAAATAAGCAATACACACTGCCCACAAAAAGTGCGTAGTCATGAGTCTTACTGCATTCTTTGGGGATCCGCTTGCCACCGCCTGCCCGAACAGGTCGCCGGTCCTGACGTTCCCTTTGGCAACTTGGGCGAGGACCCATTCTCTCAGCGTCACCATCTGTGACGCGCTCCCAGTACACGCCGTGCCTCTGCCGTCATCTAGGCGGATTTCCGCTGGCGTGTGGGTTTCTAGTGCCTCTTGGGTCATTTCCGGCGCATCGTTCTTGAGTCACTTCCCGTGATTCTGCTCTTCCCGTGTCGGGAAGTCCCGCCTGGGGTCCATCCTCCCCCTCATCCATTGCGGCCGGAAGGGTTTGTGGTGACAGCGGTTGGTGGGGCTGGACTCGTCTCCTTTTCGCAGGCCTACACGGGGAACAAGCCGCGAAGGCTGTTAAAAGAGATAGATCGGAGACCACGGAATTGACGAAGAACAGTAGAGGAGCTCGCCAGCAGCTCATGAGGTGTAACTCCGGTGCCCCTCGGGGTGTCTCTGAGACCCCTGTTCAGTAATTGAAACCTCCCAGACAGCTCTGTCGTACGAAAACAAACGTGGCCACTCCTTCTCGGAAGAGTCAGAGGGATCAAGACGAGCACAGTTGCAAAACGCACCCTCCACGCACGCATCAACTCTTCCCAGGTTCTTAAAAACTTCCTCGATTTTGGTTGGGCCGCGCGCACCACCCGAGTCCTGTTTCTGACAAAAGTTCTCGCCGCAGGACGGTTTTCACAGGCTATGATGTGCGGGACTGTTACCCGGAGGGGATCGCGGTTGAGCAAACCTCCGACGGCCTCTCATGGATCTTCTGCGGGATGCAGCTGACGGTGAGTCAAAGGGGGGCGGTGACGAGGCTGATCACAAAGAACGTCCAGGCGGGGATCGGGACTGGTGACCAGCTCGCCTTTTTCCCGTTTGTCTCTTTTTACTCAGAGTGTGGCAGGGTGTAAAAAATGCACCAAACACACGTGCCGAGGATACGAGGTCCCGAGGACCCGAGTTTGCCAAAACAATATGTGTAAAAAGAAATGTCACCGCTACGAAGGACCCATGAATACAACAAGCTAGAACCGCATGAAAACTTTCATAATTTTATTGTATGCCGAGTGCAAAGTGAGAACCACACTGCGAGTGTTGACTAAGAGTCACGCCGAGTAGACTAAGAGCCACACCGAGTATTAACTGAGCGGTAATAATATAGTAAAATATTTATGGTGTGTCGATTTGTTGAAATATGTTAGCTTTAGTCGGTAAGTCATGCATGTTTGAATTATGGTGTTTTTAATGTGTGACTTCTGTTGTTAAAAAAATGTGCGTTTCGTGTGTCTGCAAATTGTTGGCATTTTTCGTGTGCGTGAAATATGTTGAAATAATGTTAATAAAATGTGGTGTGTTAATTTGCTGAAATGTGGTAGCTTTAGTGGATAAGTTATTATGTATGTTTGAATTATGGTGTTTTTAATGTGTGACTTCTGTTGTTAAAAAAACGTGCGGTTCGTGTGTCTGCAAATTGTTGGTATTTTTCGTGTGCGTGAAATATGTTGAAATAATGCTAATAAAATGTGGTGTGTTAATTTGCTGAAATGTGGTAGCTTTAGTGGATAAGTTATGTATGTTTGAATTATGGTGTTTTTAATGTGTGACTTCTGTTGTTAAAAAAACGTGCGTTTCGTGTGTCTGCAAATTGTTGGTATTTTTCGTGTGCGTGAAATATGTTGAAATAATGCTAATAAAATGTGGTGTATTAATTTGCTGAAATGTGGTAGCTTTAGTGGATAAGTTATTATGTATGTTTGAATTATGATTATAGTTTCTTTCGTAGGAAGCGTACGCAAACTGATGATCGCATTTCTCAGAGCATCCGCATGAATATTCAGCCGAGCAAAACGTGGCGATATTGTTTCGCTGTTTTTGGGCAAGCTGCTTTCTGGAGGGTCTTTTTTTGCGGGACTCCATGTTTTGAGCAGAACAAAAAATACTTACCTGAGTCGGGTAAACCGCTTTAGGTGTGTATGTTTCGTCACATTGGTGACGAATTGTTCAGGAATTCT
This sequence comes from Cymbomonas tetramitiformis, assembly GCA_001247695.2. Taxonomy (NCBI): domain Eukaryota; kingdom Viridiplantae; phylum Chlorophyta; class Pyramimonadophyceae; order Pyramimonadales; family Pyramimonadaceae; genus Cymbomonas; species Cymbomonas tetramitiformis. The sequence continues at coordinate 23,691 of LGRX02006445.1, forward strand.
TCGAGGGCCCCAGAGCCCTTGACGAATTCTGAAAATTCGTCGAGAGCCCTCGACGAATTCTGAGAATTCATCAAGCATGGTCCCAGCGCCCGTGACGAATTCCTGAGAATTCGTCGAGGACCCTCGACGAATTCTCAGAATTCGTCACGAGCTGGGAGCCTGGAATTCTCAATTCGTCGAGGATTTTGGTAGATTGTTCCCACCTTGACACAATCTTGCGGTTTTTCGTCACCGGTGCGGTAGTTGTTTAACAATTTGTGGGTGCCGGTGACGAAAAACCGCAAGATTTTACTCTATATTCTGCACTTGGGTGTTCTCCACAATTATGGCTTCCGTAGAAGAACTGATTACTAAGGCCCTTCCTGACTTGGAGAAGATTTTAGATACTCAGCTCAAAAACGAGGGCTATTTTACGGTGCCTTTTGACAATGCGGCACAAGTGGGCGAAATAATTCTAACTTGGGATAACTATATCTTAAACGGCCCCTTGTGGAAGCACATTCAAGAAAATAAGGTTTTCTCAGAAGACTCAGCTTCAAGGATAACAGAAAAAAAAATGGAGGAATATTTTACTGAAGAACCTAGTTCTAGTGGTAATTCTGCCCTCCTCCCAACCCATCGAGAGTTACTGGAAACAAGTCAAATCAACACGGCTAAACCATCTCCGTGCACGGTTGGACAATATGATGCACGAGCAAATACCAAACTGGCTATACTTGGATGCCGTCAATGGGCTATGTGAACCGATCAATAGCGGTACGTGCGGTGTGGTTCCTGCGGAGATTGTGTTCGATGCTTTTGCGAAACTGGAAGCGAAAGATTACAAACGGCTTAACGGGGCTTATTATGTCAACACGAAGAAATCGAGTGGCATTGAAGTGACAACGGAGCGGGTGAGTGACTATGAGGAATCCCTTTCAGGTGAAGCAATAGTGCGAGTGCAACAATCAATTGACACTTTCGTCGATAAGTACATGTCCCTTCACAAGGTACAATGGCAAAACGATCGTTGGGTGTGTGATTGTAAGGGCTACTGGCATAGTGGGGTTTGCGCCCACTCTCACCTGGTATTGCACTTGGAGAAGAAGGTCGACTTGAAGGAGATGTGCACCAATCTTCCCGTGCGGGAAAAGTCTGGGCGCAAGAGCCGACCGAAGGGTGCATGGAGTAAGCAAGGCCCTTCTCCAGCGAAGAAATCGAAACGATCCAAGAAGGGTGGGAAGTAGGCTATTAGAAAACGGAAACATTTGATACCTTAGTACCTGGCAGTAATTTTATACCATATATGTACAGCAGTGATATATGTGTAATAGTGTAAGTTGCATATAGCATGTTGTGGACGGTCGGGAATTGCTACTGCAATATGTTAGTGTGAAAGTATTGTTGCCGCCCATCGCTTACCCTGGTCACACGAAGGCGCTTGGGGAGATCGAGGCTTGGTATGTATGCGGCAAGGGCGTGAAAGATAGAAAGGCTATTCTAGCATGCGCAATTAGATTTACACAGTCCTGCAACGCTGGGCGTGTTGTTTTTGAGGGAGTAGAGTACAAAGTGAGTTGCAATCTAGCGAGAGGACTAATTATTTTTGATACACGTGTATAAGCAGGCCGCGCGCCATACTTCCAAGTCGTTCGATCGAAGTGCAAACACTGCTAAAGAGAATTGAGGAAATGCTAGTGGAAGAGACCCGAAGGCGCCAAGGGTCTTCGATTGAGCGGCAAGCGGGCAAGCGCACTAAGAAAGGCTTCAATGTATTATGGTCGTTTAGCATGGGGAGCACGTGCCGCGCAAGAAGCAAAAGCAATGCGAAGCCGAAGCAAAAGTTTACTCTTCCCCATCCTTTCCACTCGGGAAAGGGAGTTTGTCACGAGGATCCACTCATACAGCCCTCGCACACATGGTTTAGAAGAAAGCTATGGGTGCTTGCGGACATGGTACTAGAGTACCTTGATCCAGAGTACAAAGAGGGAGGGTGGTGTCTATATTGCTCCTGCAAGGATGATGCCGCTGAAATAAAGTGGCACGAAGATGCTTTCGATGTTCAGTACCAGTACTGGGTTAAGTTAGGATGCTTTGAAAACGAGTTTGTGGACTTCGGAGGGAGGGAATATGATGATCACAACCGAACATTTTTCGGTTCTCGGAAGGAAGGAGACCCATACCCGGTGTTGAAGTGTGACACAAGGGGTTGGCATCGAATTAGGAAGGCCGGCTTCAAAGGTATTAGTTACAGTGTTTGCTTTTTCAAAATGTATGATAGCAGGCAAACATGCCTACCTCCAAGGTTTTGGCCACCAGTGATGGTCTAACTAAGTATGTCCTAGCTGAGCGCAAGAGTTGTAACCCCTGTGTACTGCCTGGCTCAGTAAATCCTAACCGAGAGCCATAGTTGTAATAGCACCTTGTTAAAGTTTGAAATAGCCGATCGAAGTGACAAGGTAGTTAAAGCACCGATAGCAAAGTTCATATGGCACTACCATATTTGCACATATCTTATGTTTCACCTGGATATCTTGCTTGGCATAACAATATACCGATTGTTTGTTATTGTCCACAAGGTGCACGGCATATGCATACAGCAATCGAATACGGTATTCGGTAGATACCTCCCCCGCTAGCAATATGCGGTTGAGAATGAGGTATTGCGGTTGTGATATTTCACTTATGACATGTGCATAATCGGGTTCGTAGCCGAGGACATAGTGCAGTCGGCAAGTATCTATGTGAATGTCACGTTGAGTTGGAGTGGGGAGTTTCCCTTTGTGGTCACCGGTAAGACTTGGCGGTGGATATCGCGTAGAGACGAAGTACTCACGTGTTTTGCTAATGGGTAAAGGCATGAAATATGACGATATTTTATTAGTTTGAAGCGGTTTCTTGATACGTTTCACCATGGCGAATGAATACGATAGCTTGAAGTATATTGCAAACGGTATTCGAAATATTTTTCAAGTACCGCTCATAATGTGAATGTAGCTCAAGATATGTCGTTCTGGCGGTCATTCACGATTGACCGTAGGTCAGCGGTCATTCGCGAATGACACCCGCAGGTCACTTGTGGAGTAATGACCCAAAATCCGTGGAGTAAAACACGGCGTGGAGTAATGACCCAAAATCCGTGGAGTTTTCACCATTAATCCCTGTGAAAATGCAGTGTGGATAGGGTTTCGGTTCTCGTCTAAAGTCGGATATAAGAAAAGATAGACGGACTTTAAGTGACGGGCGGGACCGTGACACACGCGCGGAGCAAACAGGCAGCACTGCAAGTGACATCCTACCAGGCGAGGGGTGACACAGGGGGCACCATTGCTCCCCCCTTATGGGGGGAGAAAGTTGGCACTCCCATGACACCACCTCACCCAGAAGGAGGGAGGTGCACTGCAGGGCCAGCCGGTACATCCGGGCAGGCGGCTAGGAAGAAATGTCAGAGTTACATCTAGGGGTACTGCGGCATTGACCATTCTACATTTCTAATCACGATATGCCACTTAGGGTTCGGGCAGGTTGCCAAAGACATCGCCAGTTACTGCAGAGTTTGGCAACCAAATCGGCGAGGAGCGGAGAGCCGGCCAGTAAATGTCGTCGTCATGGAAGGCGAGAGCAGCACCAACAGGCTCATCCGGCAGCGGGGGGGCAAGGTCTTCAGCCGCAGGCACCACCAGAGTGTTGTCATCGACGGCGTCAATCGTGTCACCACCACCAGGTGCGGGCAGCGAGAGCCGCACGGACTGGAATGCCGCGTCAGTAGCGGGCACAGTCGGCGGGGCAGGCGCGGTGTCCGTATTAGGGTTTTAGCACCTAACAACTGTATCTAACAATCTTTGATGTGAACTGAGACCGCCCTGACCAAGAGTACAAGCCCCCAGCTGTGCTACAGTTTCCTCCTGAAGCTGAGTAGGGAGTTTGTTGCTTCGTTTCACTACTAGCTCCGGTCACCACCCTAGGTGGTGTGCTGGATTTGACACTGTGACACCCGAAACTGTCACATGTCACTTCCTATAGTAGGCTGGGTGACCGTCACCAGTAGACGGGAAACACCCGTTAGGTATTTATGTTATCTCTCTCTTTATCAAGACACACTTTACCGTTCTGATATCGTAACCCTTAACTCAGGGTTTATCTCTCTAGTTAGGTATATATTACCGCCGAACTATATATCTACCACGACGAGAGCGAGAGATCCGAGAGAGTCTTGACGTTCGCGCGTCTGACGTGAGTCCGTGTGTCCTGACTTGAATCCTGAGTCCCGAGTCCCGAGTCCCGAGTCCCGAGTCCCGAGTCCTGAGTCCTGAGTCCTGAGTTCTGAGTCTGAGAAAAAAATGAAAATGCCGAATGTAAAAATAGAGCCGGTAACAACCATAAATAAGTTTTGGACGTGCGGAACTCGTCCCCTGAAAAATGGGGAGATCGTAAATGATAACGAATACCGTACGCGTCAAGGTCTCGCCCAGTACTCTCGCCCGGTTCTCGAAACTCGTTCTGTACCGGGCGATAGCTACATCCAACGGTACAGAATCGGGCGAGAAAAGAACTGGCCGAGACCTAGTACCCGAATACCCTAGTACCCGAATCGACCCCTTGTATCATGTATACCCTAACCCTTGGCAGAGAGCCCCTGAAAAATCGCAGCTCGATCGCTTCGGCCGCGGCGCGGTCAGACGTTCCGGAGTAAAAATTGTTCCAGTCTAGACAGTACAAGTATTGTCTCACGTCAGAGTCTTATTCCACATCAATTTTCATTGTGCAATTGCCTCTCCTCTCGTCTGCGTGCGAGCTGCACTCGATTCACAAACTTGCTTGCTTCCAAGCGAACGCTTTGGAAGTTCACAACACAAATCTATAGTAATCGGCACGTGTAAGCCTTCAGGTGTATAAACCCCATCTCCTCAGTCAGTATTCTTAAGTATCAACTGCGAACCAGGCTCACTTTAACCCACAGGTTTCCAGGCAGCTTCAAGTACTGAAAAGGCAGCCTTGAGCAAGCCTTATTTTTTCACACGACGCAACAAGATTCATAGCGTAAGTGTGTTGGACGGCTTTAACGTTAATAGATATATAAGGTGAGCGGGAGAAACTCCTCTTCGCGTACCGACGTGCGCCCAGCCTCCCCGGACGCTGTCGTTCCCGCTAGTTTCGAGCACTTGGCGCTCTAAGTTTTTTGACATCTCGGGTGCGCAGTGCAGTCAAAGCAGGGAAAATCAGTTATGATTGATACTTCAACAGACCAGATAGTGTTTAGCGAACCGCTCAAAGAACTCACAGGCGGTGGGGGCAACGACAAGTATGTCAAAGAGTGCACAGAGCTGTATCTGGGGGATAAAGGTGAAGGGATTTCGCTTCTCATTTTATAACTTAATAGACAAGTCCGAAGTGGCGATGCGAGTTGGCTGACTTCTTAGGGGTCCGTTCCTCAGGCATTGAGAAGCTCAAGGGCTTCGACCGACTGGTAAGCGTCAACCTTAAAGTCTCCCGAAAATAGGAGTTGGTCAAAAGGAGTCACGTGACTGCATGGAAAACTTTAGGTGATATCCTTCTATTATTCAGGAGCCAGGGGACGCTGAAAACTTTGGCAATAACGCTGGGTGAACAATTTTAAGTGGGATAAGGAGGCCTGCGTCAGGTAAACCTTGAAGTTCTCTTTCTAAGCAACAACAAGCTCACGCACATCTCGCATCTTGACCAAAACTTTCGTATGCGGCGCCTGTATGCTGCGGTGCGCCCTTCTCGAAAACTCTTCCGCCAAGTTGCGCAACTCTGCGACTCGCTGTATTTTATCTCTCAGGGTGGGTATCTTACCTTGGCAACGATGCCTTTTGGGGTCTATAGCCTTGTTCAGCGTAGCAGGACGCGGTTCCCACCTAAGAGTTCCATCGCTGCTATCTCGGCACATTTTCCCAGCGCGATCAATTTTGTGTGCTCGAACATACCGTCGGAAAGTCCTGGTGATACCGACCTCACACGTGTGCGTTGTCTGCAATGGGAGCAGAACAACAAGATATTCACACTGAAAGGCCCTTCCATGCAAAATATGCGTTTCCTGGAACTCCTGGACCTCACGAACAACAACTTGCGAGACCTGCAGAAGGTGATATTCCCCGACCTTCTTCGCAAGCGACTGAAAGCCTATGCCCTATCCACTTGCCTCGGGGCCGGAGCACTGCGAGCTGCACTTGAGCAGCACTTCAAGCATGCGTCTTGTCTCACATACATTTACCACACTCGGACGTTGGCCGAATGACGATCTTCGTGGCTCTGTGCAGGTTTTGGGGAATATTGAGCATCTCAAGTTCTTGAAGGAACTGGAGCTGAGCGGGAACCCTTGTTGTGAGGAGCCTGACTACCGCCTCCACACCGTCTTCCGCTTCCCATCATTGCATGTGCTCGACTCCCACATCGTCACCGGTGCGACTTTTTTCTTCCCATAGCCCCACGAACGTGGAGCTCGTGCCCCATATCACGTCATTCAATCGATTTACCAGAGCGATGAGTGACCACCATCATATAGCGATGTGTGCAAGCTCTTTATCGCGAACGCAAATAGTAGTTGACGCACTCTATTCAATGCACACGCTTGTATTTTCGTATTTGTATTGCTCGCACAAGTAAATACAGCGGTGGATGCACGCCAAAGAAGACACGCGCAGATAATTGTTATATTCTATTCGATAAAGTATGCATGTGGATGGATATGCTATTTAGCATCTACGCCTACAGCAGCAGATGCGAACTGTTTAACACAAACACTCGTAGCACATGCAAAGCACAAGAGAGTATCGCGGTGAATGCATACCATTCATTATCAGCCGATGTAGCAGATGCATGATGTTCAGCACAAGTGCATATAGCAATGCGCAGTCGAGAGTTCACAACGCTGGAGGCACTCGATCCAACACATACGCATATGCAAGCTACTTAAGGCGGTTGATGAAAGACTTAGCAACGTTAGTAGCAATTTATCGGGGACCGTCAAAGCCACACAGTGCACACTTCCTCGCCCGAACTTCCACGTGCGAGCTTTGACCTGCGGACAGTGAGTCAACCTTGCGTTCGCTCTCATCTGGTATCTGTGTGCTACATGCCGTACCTTCCTTTCTGACTAACAGCTGAGCGGCTGAATTCAGCAAGAAAACACGTGTTTCAGCACGCTTTTCGCTGCCCAAACCTCCGTTTGGATGCCTGGTAAGGCTGCTGGAGAGTGCACCGAGTGACTAGGGCGCCTGTAGTGGTGGCAGCTGAGTTCGGGGTGCCCGCAAAACATTGCAACTAAAACCCATATAGAGGTCCGGTGTGAGACGGTGTGTGGTACTGACGGTTTGCCTGTGCAATAATAGCAGCCACCTAGAAGGGGGGGGACACCTGGGTCGACATTGATGCATCTTGGCTCCTCTGAGCGGCCCTGGCTGAGACGGCTCTGCCGGCGGGGCCAGAGGAGGAGCGCTTTAAAGCGGCGAAGCTTCTGGGAGAGGAGACGGTGCAGAACAACATCGCTTTCATGCAAAAAGCCCCCCCCAAGCCACACCGCGTGGCGCCTGGGCAGGAGTCCCAGCTCGAGTCTGAGCTCAACGTCGCGGTGGAGAAGCTCAAGCAGCGACAAGCCAAGACGCACATCTCAGAAGAGCAAGCCGTCGTGAATGCTCTTGAGGCCATGCACGGCGGCGCATCCACCGGTAGAGCCCTAACCCCCTTCCCCAGGGTTCCGGGGGGGTTGCACGGCGGCGCAAGCAGCGGAAGCGTCCTACACCTGCTGGTTCAGGGTTTCTAGCCCGTGCGTGTTGGCACCATCACTCGAAGCTTCACGCCCCTGTCCTTTGCACCAGCCCTGCACCGGACTTTTAGTCGAGAACGTCTGTGTGTTGTCTTGTCGATGCCCTGCCATTTTCCCGCTTGTTTTTTCATCCTCCTGGGTGTTTTTTGGCTTGCTGATGTCTGTATGTCTCACCACTCTTGGTTTCCTTGACTACGATGCCATGAAGTGGCGGATTTTCAGGACTGTGGGAATAACAGGGATCGTGCGGCTGACGGGTGTTGAAAACTGGCGCACCTGCCCACTCTTGTTAGCTGCGTGTGTGAACTGCACTTGTGATTCGCTTCACTAAGCATATTGCGTGCGATGAATCATGGGACACCGAGGGCTTCTGTTGTGATAAGTTCGATGCTGTGGCGAGCCTGCGGATGAGATGCGCGTCCTGTCCGTCAGTGTGGTGTGCTGACGTGTCAGTGTGGTGTGCTGACGTGGCCTTTCCTGCGCCCGCGATGTTAGCGCACGGGGAACAAGCCACCAGCACGTGTAACGACTTTGACTTTCCGGTTACGGTCACTCTAACTGTGTTTCCATAATAATATCACGGGCGTATTTTTCACCTGGGACAGAGTGCTCCCATGACTTCCTTTCCATCGACGTGCCTTGCGGTCCGGGAGGATTTCCCACCTGCCGCACACAAACGTAGTTGTCCTATAAAGTGTGTTAGTGGTACCTCATGGTGCCCCTGCTCCGCTCTTGCCTGTTTGTTCCATCCACTGGGATGATGTTGGGCTAACTCAGCCAGTGTGCCTCGGGTCACTCAGTGTGTGTGCATGTATGAAAAAGAAACTGGCCTGGAGTTTGAATCACGGTGTGGTGCATGTTGCTTGGCATGAGTGATTGGACACCGAGAAAGCTCTTGTTGTGATAGCTTGATGTGGTGGTTGGCCTTCGTGCACTGCTCACGTCTCATACGTACATATGGTAATGGGTTTGGATTCCACTGGTGATGATTCTCTAACTACAGACCGAGGGGTCAACATCAGAGAAAGCTGCCGTCGTACCCTGCTCTAAGGATCAAACCACTATACGCACCGTTTGTATTTGGCCAGCGTTCACCAACCCCCACCATTGGCAGTACTAGCCTTGGGCACCCTAAGTCGACTGCGCCACCATCTCCCTGTCAATCCCTCCTAGGGCCATGCAGTGCACCCCTCCCTTGTGACTGCGCCACCCATCTCCCTGTCAATCCCTCCTGGGGCCATGCAGTGCACCCCTCCCATGTGACTGCCACCCATCTCTGTCAATCCTCCTGAGGGCCATCGGTGCCCTCCCCCTTGTGACTGCGCCACCCATCTTTCCCTGTCAATCCACTCCTGGGGCCATGCGGTGCACCCCTCCCTTGTGACTGTGCCCATCTTCTGTCAATCCCTCCTGGGGCCATGCGAATTGCACCCCTCCCTTGACTGTACTATCTCCCTGTCAATCCTCCTGAGACCATGCAGTGCATACCTCCCTTGTGACTGCGCCACCCATCTCCCTGTCAATCCCTCCTGGGGCCATGCAGTGCACCCCTCCCATGTCTACCTCACCTCAGGTATCTTCTCAGATTGGTTTGACTCCAGAAAGCTTGTCAGCATAGGAGATGGCAACCGGAATGAACTGCCCTGCCGGTACCCCTCTATCCACAACGTCCTTCAAACCTTCTCCGAGTTCTTCTCCCAGCTAAAAGGAAATTTGATCTTCTAGAAAACGCACCTCTCTGCTAGTGAAGCATCCCTGCGCAAGACGCACCTCGACCACCCGCACTCCGTCACCATGCGCGAGATGCCCTTGAGTCCCTCGACCACCCGCACTCCGTCACCATGCGCGAGATGCCCTGGAGTCCCTCGAGTACCGCGGCCCCCCTGACTTTGCCCCTCGAGGCCAACCATTCCACTTTCTCATCGACTCTCTTTGGTGTGAACTACTCACGTTCCAAGACCAATCCAAACTCCTCCATCTCAAAGCCCCACGTGACCCTCACGTCCAAGGCCTACCGTCAGTTCCACAATCAGAATTCAAAAATCCCGACGGTTACACTACCCTACAGCCCACCCTCACGTCCAAGGCCTACCATAAATTCCACAATCAGAATTCGAAAATCCCGACGGTTACACTACCCTGCAGCCCACCCTTGAATTCCCCGCCCTCTCCGGCATAGTCCAAGCGGATGGCTAATCCAAACTTGTCTCGAATGTGGGAACCAACCGCATCTTCTCCCTCGCATGCGAGCAGTTCAGTGCATGCTATCAACAGCAGACATCATCTTTGATAAACGAGCCTCAGTTCTTGTAGCACAGCTCAGACGCCTCAGCACGCCCATATCCCTCGACTCCAAAGGTTTGAAAAAACCTCACGAAGGCACGAGCTAGGATGCCAAACTCCTTAACCTCTAGTAACTATCGAGATGCAGTGGAAATGTAGCTCTCCCCTGCCTCCCCTTGCCATACAAAGACCCTACTGATCCCCCGCAGAGAGCCGTAACCAGACCAATGAAAAACTATCTCTTTAAGGATCTCAATGATGACATGGCCGCTCTGTCCTCAACGCCGCTCTCAACATAGCTGCAGCCTCCAAAGTCCGGCTGCCTTCTCCATCCGCCTCACCTCCACGTCCCCGAAGCGGGTCACTCTCCTCCAGGAGAAGGAGCCGCCTGAGTGCCTCTTCATCGCCTCCTTGAAGCTGTCTCTCACACTTCACTACCGACTTCCTCGGGAAGCTGGCCCGCCAAGAACAAGGGCTCAGTATCGGCGGCACCTTCTCCTCACGCGGAGTCAACATCTGGCAGTCCTACCTTGACTCCCACCGTCGCTCTGCCCTCTCGAAGCTCTCCCTTGGTGCGCCACTCCCACGCATCCTAAGGCGGCGATATTTGGACACCGCCCTCTGTGAAGGCGCTTACCTCTCCTTCGAAGACTACTTCATCATACCCAACCAAGACGTCTTAGCTGAAAAGTCCAGAGGCTGCCTTCCCATCACCGTCACCACTGCTGCAAGCCCCCACCACCCTGGCACCATGGCCCCCACCCCACCGAAAAACACGCAGACATCGATAAAGAGTTTCCAGCAAGCGTTTCAAACAGGGCCGTTGGATTCTGTGGGAGCATCAGTTGGTGGTATTGGAGTAGTGGCCATCCCATCATCGGCCCCACACCACCGTACCTCCCACCACTCCAAACAACGCTGCAACAACAAAAAGCGGCAGTCCCTCTGAGCACCCCAGTTCACCCCCACCGCCATACCCCTTGTACATCCCATGGCTAGGCCCCCATCCTTGGCCCAGGGGGCTCAGGTGGACTGGAGTGGCTTGCAGGAAGCTTGGGCCAGCAGGTAGTTCCACCTCGCCGGTGTGGCAAAATTGCTGCCCCCTCAGCCACCCTCTGGAGGCCTCTCTCTGGAGGAAGCTGTGCTATTGAGACCCGCACCTGCGCAGAAACGGGGCCGGTCCGTATAAACTTGGGACCCGCACCTGCGCAGAAACGGGGCCGGTCCGTATAAACTTGAGACCCGCACCTGCGCAGAAACGGGGCCGGTCCGTATAAACTTGGGCTGCACTCTGATCCACGGTTAAAACCCACCGTGAGTGAGTGCCCAACAAATGGGAAGCACTCACTCATGATGCGCTCTACTCAGTAGAACCCATCATAGTGTATGCCTCTTCATTTGTTGGGCACTCACCGGCCATAGGCGGATAATCACACCCAGTGTGATGACTCACAGGCCATGTCTAGTCTAGTGCCCCAACTTCCTAGTTCGGCTGTACGCTTCTGTTCTGACCCGGAGAGTGCGCGTGCTGTCACCCGACGGACACCCAGCCTAGGACTAGTGCCTACACCTATTCTCTCCCGTAACCCTAGCACCTACTGTTCCCTAACCGTCCCCTGAGAGCAAAGCCGAGCCCGCGCCCAAGATATCAGATACAGGTGTCCAACGAGACTTACACGCTGAGGGCATTCAAGTTCTGCTAGGCGCTCCGTGGTCATCGGTTTATGAGCAAGGAAGGGCGGATGATAGCCAACTCACATGTCTGTTTCCAGGTATCTTGTGTGTCGTAGCTCTCATTGGCTCGCTCCCTTTCTTCCTGCACTCGCCCTTCCCTTCTTGCCAGTCGATGCCTCGGCGCGCTCGATGGCCCTTCCGAGGGGCCACGTGGCGCTCTCCCTGCGGTCTCCCCCTCGGCGCTCTCGACGGCCCTTCCGAGGGCCACGTGGCGCTCTCTTTGCGGTCTCCCCCTCGGCGCTCGCGATGACCCTTCCGAGGGCCACGTGGCGCTCTCCCTGCGGTCTCCCCCTCGGCGCTCTCGATGGCTCTTCCGAGGGCCACGTGGCGCTCTCCCTGCGGTCTCCCCCTCGGCGCTCTCGATGGCGCTTCCGAGGGCCACGTGGCGCTCTCCCTGCGGTCTCCCCCTCGGCGCTCGCGATGGCCCTTCCGAGGGCCACGTGGCGCTCTCCCTGCGGTCCCTGCGCGAGTCAGCACATAAATTCCGGGGTCGGGTAGATTCTGTCTGTCGCTGAGCGCAGCTGTGCGTCACTTGGTACCTGGCGGGCACTGTGTCTTGAGGAATGGGGCAGCCAAGCAGATTAGTTTGCTTTCTGCAAGGAGAGGCAGGGGGGGGGCTGAGTCAGCCTGACTCTGCGACCAACAGGCTCCATTCATCGACGGTAAAGCCACTGGGGGCGGGGTCCGCTCACTCCGATGCCTGGCAATCGAGATGCAGAGTTGCGTGAAATTGCAGTCTATTTTTTTTCACTGTGATTGGTACATACATACTTCTATTCATACTGCTTTGCTTTTGTTTAGAGGTATTAGAGACCCAATGAGGCCTAGGGCTTCATTAGCGAGCCCTAGAAAAGTGATGGGATGAGTGTCCAGAAGTGTGTGCTGAAGCTCTGCTGTGGGTACATCGTGCGGCCGACATTCTGTGGCTATATGGGCCAAAGAATTCGGTGCAGGGATAAGCACACGCACACCTGGAAATTCTGGATAAGTGTCCTGGGGTGTTGTGAACCCTTTGATCCCCGGTGTAGGTACATAGTGCAGCCAAACTTCTGTGGCTACATGATGCCAAAGGAATCGGTCCAAGGATAAGCCACACATGGCTTATGGGGTCCCATACTACACTAGTGAGCTCCGGACAATCTGGATAAGTGTCCCTCCCTCACTGCAAGGTTGATTTGGTGCAAACGCAGATAAGATCACGTGCTCAAGAGTGAACGACGAGCTGAAGTTACTCCACTTTGACAAACATGCCAGCGAGGATGACCAACTCGAGGCTCATCATCATGATTTCCTAAATGGTGCAATCGTATTCTTTCACCGGCTGTGCTGTTTGCTCTTCAGACTACCGTGATGGCTGCTCGTGTTCCGCTTGCTTGTTCCGTGGGAGAATGAGAACGCCAGCCTGATGTAGGGGTGAGGGTAGTGTGTTGCATTGCATTGCGATCAGTGAATTTTGTGAATATTGTCTACGACTGGTACCCTAAACCAGGCTCCGTTAAACAACTTTGTCATCACATTCCTGACGCCAAGTGCACTGATGCACGTCAGCCTACTGTCTTCAGATTTTTGTCACATTTTCCGCGCCCGGTGCACTGATGTTTGCTCCTTTTTGAACGTAATCGCACATGAAGAGACAGTTCAGCTTTTGACTGGGTACTTGCTGTCGTACTTGTGACTTCACCTGAAGCGGCATCTGAGCTGTTGTTTGACTGCCCGTTCTTTTTAACGGGCTTTACACTGAGCTAACCGAGCCTCGATTCGGGCCTCTTTTTGCTCGAAGCGGAAGAAGTATATAGATGGTTTCCCTTAAGCTGTCCACAGTGTAGCATCATATGAGGATACCAAGAATATCAAAACGCCATAATACTTTGACTTGGCGTGATTCGTTGGCAGCTCAACATAATGTAGAGATGCTCCGTTTCGTTCACTTCAATGTTTTTTATTGTTTTTCTTTGCACCCTCCGAGCACTCTGGATTTCGGGTGATGTGTGATTTGATTGTTTAATGAGTTGATTTGCTGGTTACCGATTGTTGGCAGAGCTTCCGTCAGAATCAAGAATTGTCCTGGATGTTGAAAAGTTTAAGAAGCTGGAGATCCAGAAGAGGGCAGCAGCAAAAGTAGGCACCGCATCTAGACACATCAGCTTGTAGATGGCTGGATATCTCATTTGAAACTGCGGCCTCACTTCTGTAATTTTGATAAGCTGTTCCTCGCTTCTGAATTTGGAGCATCCGGGATCTTGGTGGGGTTCCACGCAAGCAATCCAACAATAATAAGACGTATCCGTACCACAATTTGTACGATATTTGAAGTATCATATATACGTGCATTGTTGAACAGTTTATGTTTACGGTAGCATGCTGTAGGAACCATGCAACCAATATTATTCATACCGTTATACCGATTCGGCATATAGATTCCAGGTGAATGAACCTTCCACTCTGAGCCATACTTGTAGGTGCCGATTGTGAAATTGCCGAACCTTGCAAGAAACCAGAAACAAAGTCGTGAATGTTTATTAGCTTCCACCCTACAAACAAACATTCCAGTGAAGTTTATTGTGCGCAATTTCAATCGTTAAATCAATTATTAAGTAGACACGGTAAGTAAAGGAACGGTACTATTGCGGGTTGGCTAGTATTGCCCTCTGAAAATGGCATTGAGAATAAACATTTCAATTGAGACATTTAGCAGCAGTCGACAGCAACAACACGGTGAAAACATCATGAGGTATTGCATGTTTATAATTCATCGCATAAGGAGCTTCCGAGGAATGATAGCGGGGGCGGGGGGGCGAGCAGCGGTTCTGTGACTTTCGGGGGCGTACCCCAGCAGAGGCAGAATGCAAGTCCTAGGGGGGCGGGGGGGGGATACACGCCCTTAACCCGAAATAACCCCACAGTTCAACGTTAAAGTTGAAAATATATTTAAAAAATCGCTGCGGCGCATCACGTGTAAGGCCATAGCGTGGAGCACCCGCATCTAGCACCTCCCCCTGTACACCCCTTGCGTGACTACGCCGCGCTTATGATGGTGGTATCGTGTTGGAGCAAACCGCCCTCCCGTCCCGCGCGGTTGCTGGACGCTGGCGCGGCTCTGGGCTGGCGTGCTCCGTACTCCCCAGAGGCAGAAGCAAGTCCTAGGGCGGGGGTTGTTACCTCAGAGGCAAAATGCAAGTCCTAGGGAGGCGGGGTGGGGGATTTCAGAACCGCTGCTGGGGCCCCCCTCCGCTATCAATCCTCGGAAGATCAAGTTTGATCTTTCTTCTCGACCCTACATGGAGCGAAAACATATGTGTATATATTTTTTTGGAATCTTGCTCCATTCATAAGATCAATATCGATTTCAGCCTTTTCCTTTAACCCTCTCATTCAAGAATAGGGGTAATTGCACTGCCACTGGATCAGAATGCGAACAATGGTTGTATTCCGGAAAGCTATGAAAATATGACATTTTTGGGCCCACATTATAAGCATTTATTTGGTCGCAGTATTAGCATTGCTACACATACATGGATCTCGTAGTGATGGTGAATGCGGTCGACTGGTTAAATTTTCTTGGCTAAACAAGACTGTGCCACAACATATTACAGTGCCACGGAAGTGTAATTTTGGTCCCAAAGAGGAGCAACGCACGAGCACATTCTTTCCTGATTGTCCAACACAACCATGGTGTCAAACCTCAGTGTGTTGCTCCAGATCAAAGGGCTTGTTTCAAACTTTCCTGGTGGAGGATATTCCCGTGCACTTCCAAGCGGATGCAGGTGCTCAGCCCAGGTAGCTCACGATGCTTGTGTTGGGGCGCATATTCTCCGTGCCATGCCGCCCTCCCTCTGCATCGGAGAGCATGGCAAGCAGCATGGCTTCGCGCTCTGCCATCACGTCCTTATCCCTGACCTCCGCCTCAATCTCCTTCAGCAGCCGATTAAGAAGATTCTCCACCTTTGTGGTCTGTGTCACCTCCCTCTGCAACCGCCGCGCTAGCTCCAGCATCCCTGGCTGCTTGGACCTGAGCACCCCATCCTCACTCTCAGCACAAGCGCACTCAGGAGTTGCAGCCGGGATCACACGGTCAGGAACCAACACGAATGAACTGCGACCTTGTGATGAGTATTTTCGCTCTGAACTAGCACATAAATTTCAGCTGAACTTAGACGGATGCCACGTAGGTTCCTGTAAAAGTTGCGCTTAGAGGGATGAATATCGGAGGGGTTCCCCAATATTATGAGGTGAACTAAGGAAATAAAGAAGAGACATAGATAGTCAAGGTAAGAGCAGACTGAATATGACTCGATAAAACTTGGGTCCAAATTCCACAAGACACGAGCGCCCTGCTGAAGAGGCTGCTGCTAAAATAAGCGCAGGTGGTACAGACCTGCTCGCCAAAGTGCCTGCTGCCTTGGCCATGTTCGACGGCAGCACTGGCAGCCGTGTATTAATAATATCCTGGCGCTTCCGTTGTGTGTTGCTCCGCAGCTGTTCCCGCAGCTCCTGCACTGTGGCCCGCAAGTTCTGCGCTTCGACCCGCGCATCCTCCTCACCCTGCTGCGCTGCCTGCAACTCAGCCAGCACTCGCGTTCTCTGGCCCTCCATTTGCGCACCACCGAGCTGCTGCTGCATCAGCTCCTGCTCCCGCGCCGCCAGTGCCTTCTTCAGCTCATTCACCCGCCGGATACCATCCTCGGCATTTCGCTTGTGCAGCTCATACAACCGGTCGCGCTTCTCCGCCTCCAGAAGCTGGCGCTTGAGCTCCTCCCGCTCCCCCTCCAGCCGCTTAATCTTCGCCCGCGCATCCCGCAGCTTGCTCTCTTCCACCATAGGCTGGCCGAACCCATCGTGCTCATCCATCCGACCGGCATAGCTGCCGCCGTCGTTCGTTTTTTCGGCCTTTGCCAGGCGCGTGTGCAGCGCGTGAACCTCCTCCTTGTAGGCGGCGCATTCCGCATGCCTTGCAGCAATTTCGTGCTCATACTTGTCAAAAACAGCCTGAAAGGTGCTCTCCGCCTGCAGCTGTCGACATTTTGACTTCATCGCCACTGCTTCCATCTTCATGCCCTCCAGCTTGACCTGACGCTCCCAGCCCAGGACGTCACGCCGGGCTCGCGCAGGGGTCAGGTGGTCTTGGCGCATGGTGGCTTAAGCCTCATCAACCAGGGCTACATAAAGTCAACCAGCCGGGGCGGCCCCATCGACTTCGGCCGTGCAGAGAGAGCTCGGTACAAGATAGGAGGACAGGCTAGACGTCGGGTCACAAGTACACTCAGGAGCGAGGCCAACAGGCTTAGGCTCAGCAAGGGCGGCTGGGACTCCGTGTCAACTACACTAAGGCCACAGAAAGTGTAATAGAAAGCATGGCAAGCGGAAGTCCAGAGAGGAAGGTGTGTACGAGCGGTCCAAAGGCGCCTAGGAGGGACGGGAGCACCTCGTACGACGTGGCTTGCTCGAGAACCTCGTTCTCCGCTTCGGTCACTTTCTTCCGCATTTGGTCACCGTTCTCGCGCTCCGCCTGGAGCATGCTCAGAACCGCCTCCTGGCTTTCCCGGAGTTGCCGTGCTTCCAGCCTCACGCTTTCGAGCTCCCCGCCCCGCGCCTCCGAGCCCGCTTGCACCTCCCGCAGCTCGTTGCGCAGTCTCTCTGCCTCTGCTCGTGCCGCCTCTACCTCCCTCTCCCACTTCTCGTTAGCCTGACGAAGCTCCTCTTGCGCCCCCTTCGCCAACTCGGAGTACCGCTGCACTGCCGCCGACGCTTCCACAGCATCAGCGTTGCCAGACCCGCCCCAGGTATGGCCCCCCTCCTCCAGGGCTTCCTCCGAGTCCACTTGCGACCCGCCCCCCTTCCCAACGGCGCTTTGGTACATGTCTCGGAACTCCGCCTTCAGCCTGCTCAGCTGCGAGCTTAATGCCTGTGGGCCGCTAACGTGAGACCCGGGCACTTGAGGAAGTCCGTCATCGCACGGATCCACAACACTCGAGGGGTCGTCCACCTCCTCCAGAGAGGGCGCGCGATGCTCCTTCGCCCCAGGATGGTCCTGGGCATCGGCGCCCTGTAGCTTTTGCACGAGACGGTCCGTATCCTCCGTCAAGGTGTTCCATAGGTCCTCCTCTGGCTGGTTTAGCAATTCCGACCCGGCCTCGTCAGTGGACGGTCGGCCCCTGCCGCCGTCTCGGTGCCAGTCCGACTCGACACTCTGGGAGTGCTCACGGTCCTCGTCAACGGTAAACGGCGCAGCGGGAACGTCCTGAAGCGACCCGGAAACCAGTCGGTCCCGGGAGGTGTGGCGATTCGAACCGTAGATCCTATCCCGGTACTGTGATACACGAGAGGGGGCGCCCGTTGCAGTTGCATTGGTCCCCCTCAGGTCCCACTGACCGGCGGTGCCGCCGGCGGAATCCCAGTGGTGGCCGATGGGCTGTGTCTCCGGAGCGCGCGCTGCAGAGAGCACCCGCCACATCGGGGTGAACTCAATGTAGTCCCCGGGAATATTCAGGGTTCGCATGCACGCCGTGGCGATGGATTGCGCGCGGGTGGCGATGCGCATCGTGTTGCAGGTGTCGAGATAATCCTTGGGGGATTGGGAAACCGTGGCGATGAGAAAAGTGCGGGAATTTCCCGCGAGCATCGGGCTTAACATCTGCGTCAGTTTGGAATCCCGAGCGGAGATCACCCGCACGGCGCCGCTGCTTGCCCCCGGAGTTGGTGCGGCGCGCTGACTCAGCTCTGATATCACCTTGCTGAACGCGAGCAGCTGCTGGTTCACCACGCGGCGATCGCGGTCGTGAGCATGGCCGCCGCTACCGCCCTGGTGCGGCAAGGTGTTGCCGGCGAGCGACTGCGCTCCCACGAGATCCACGAGGTTCAGGGTGCTAATGCGGCGCTCCGTGGAGCTGAAAAGTGTGATGCGTACAAATGAGTGCGCAACATTCGGGAGCGCGCGACCCTCCCCTACTGGCGCTCCGGATGTGTCCGGGGAGGCGTCAGCCCAGTTTGGACTGATGTCATGGGCGAAGGCCAGCGCGGCTTTCACGTCCTCCACCGAGCGGACTTCGACCGCGCTGAAATCGAGAGACGCGCCGGGCAAAGCGGATATGTACACGCCGGCTCCTTCCTCGCTTTCTTTGTGCTGAAAGAGGTCGAAAGTTTCATTCTGACGGAGCTCCCAACAGGATAACCCGACCTTTGCCCCTTGAACGTTATTGGCTGCGATGTGCTGGAAGAGGTTGGTGAAAATCTGGACGATAAGTCCATTTTCGTGTTCTTGCTGAGCATGTCCTCCAGGGCCGTGCAGCGTGTAAGTCTTCCCGGTTCCAGCTTGACCGAAGGCAATGACAGTCGCATTGAAACCCGCTATAAACCAATCTATGATATCTTTTCCCAACCCCGAGTCGAAGACGCCGAATTGGGAATCGGTTGGAAGCATGCCTGTGACCTTAAAACGGCGCACCGATTGGGAGGCTGGCATATCAACAGGGCAATGAGGATCTCGAACATTAAGCTGCGAACCAGTACAACTTATAACAGACTCCGCCTCGCTCACACCACAGAGCTCTGCGGGGCAGACGCGACAGTGCACTTGCACGTGGCCGACGCGCGCGTCCCCTCCGCCGAGGGTTTCAAGCTCTTCGCTCATTTTGACCAGGTCTGGGGTCACTGCCGGATACTGGTGTGAGTTGTCCGAACGCGGTCGTACAAACATTTCAAGCTGGATACTTCTGGTACGTTAACAAAGCATTTGCATCACAGGGCTTATGAACTTCTGAAGGACGGCACGTAAATTTGGGTCACGTGTGTTTCAGAGCAGCTCGAAGGCACACCGTAAATAAGACACTGCTGCCGTCAAAATACCCAATACGCGTGAGTTTTCTTGGTTTCAGTCGAGGAAGGTGGGTGCAATTCTAATATAGAAGTTACGACTCACGCCAAACACTGACAGCTGCGTGGAAAACAGCACAAGTACAAGCTTGATATCCTGGTTGCTCATCAAGTACTCCGAAATTCTTCACCGGCGAAAATCTTCACAGCCCGATGGTATGGTATCTCACATGCTTTCAATTTATTCACTTCCCCTTCAGTGCCTCTCATTCCCGGAACATGATATATGAACAACGCGAACAGCTGTCCCATCTCAAAATCGTAAACGGACCGTTGCATGTTGTTCTCTCGCCAGCGCAAGACGCCATCGCCATCGCGCATCCTATGTACGCCAGGGCCCTTCACAGGTACTAAAACGGGTATTTTTGCCAGGTACAGGTACTAGGCGGATCGATCTCAAAAAGAGATCTCCACTAGGCCATCTGACCGTAGGATCATGTGCGCGACAGTGCTTCGCTTTTTGCATCCCAACAATGAGCGTTCCTCCCGCTGCTCCTGCTCGCGGCAGCGCCGCTCAGCGGGGACGGTCATAGCGCCCCTCGCCGGCGTGCCGATAACCGAGTCGATAGACGTCCTGTCGACAAGACGAGCGTTCTCGACCAACATCAATTGCTCGCACCTTTTGTGCACGCATACTTTCACTTTGCAAGGCTGTGGAATTTCCAGTGGATAACCCCTCTTGCTGTGACTATTCAGTGGAGCCTGCGCGATACCTGTAAGAGGCTGCTTGGTGATATTTTAGCACGCTGTTCTTTTCCCTGAAGTGCTCTTGTGCGGGGACCCGAGATCCGCGTGGAGCTCCTCACGAAGAGTGCGTCGAAGATCCCGTGGCTTCCTCTATATTTATCGATCGGGCTGGCTCGAGTTGTCGAGAACTGTAAAAGGATTTTTTTCCTATAAAGACGTTAGAGAGAGCAGAGACATCCAGCGTATCCATTCTTGAAGTAGGAACTTCCTGGGAGCTAGTAACAAGTAAACTTCCCACGAGCGCTTAGTGAAAGTAAGAAGCTGACGCGAGGTAATATTAATGTGAGATCGAAGACAACTCGCATCTCATGCGTTTTAAGTCCTGCCTTGGTCTCGCTTCTCTCGTGAATTTGTCGGTCATCTTAATTGCTATGCATGGGTGCGTTGGCCAAAGCCAGCAAATTTTGAAGTAGTCATCACTACAGGGTACTGTTTTGTGTAAAGCTTGCTCCTATATGTAACTTATGCCGATAGCCTGAGTCTGAGGAAGCGGATGATGCTCGGTGAACGGGCCACTGGGGACAGCTTCGTTCGAGCGACATTCAAACCCCAACGACGAGCTCCTGGAACAGGTACCTTTGTGTGCTTCGAGCGCGCAAACCCGACTCCGATATATAAGGTATGTGCCCTTGAAGATCTTCTTTGTCTGTTACCCATCTGTTGGCTATAGCCAACATTAGGGCCCCTTATGTTGGCTGGAGCCAACATAAGCCTTGCTGACAATGCCGGGAGCTGTCGGTACCGGATTGCACATTTTATTAGCTCAAAATGACGGCGGGGATGTTCTCTTTCACACATGCGTTAACAACATTGGGACGCTCGAAATCATCGGCGAGAATTTGGGTTACTCTTCAAGAGAATGTGAAATTTTGTGGAATTTCCAAGGAATTTTGGGTGTTTACATACCCATGTTACTTCGATCGATATTTTGAGGGTCAAGACGAACTCGGATGAAAGTTTTGACAAGACACTCCAGAAAGAGCACCTCGAGATCTTGACAACATAGGTGTTCGATTTTTTAATGCCCTTCTCATGCCGCTCACATTGCGCAATTTTCTTATGTTGGCTGCAGCCAACATTATGAGCATTTTGTATTTTCGTGATCATACCCCAACTCTAGGGCACAATTGTGCAAGCCCCCATGGGTGTAAGAAGGTATACCACGTATTGACAATTTTTAAAAGGTCTAGTAGCCCTTCAAACAACATTGGGTTGGAGCAATATGTATCATTAACCATGAGAAATATGCTTCGGAACTTTGGGTTTTATGTTGGCTGCAGCCAACATAAAGATGGGTAAGAGACATCTTGCGGAACCACGGCTTCGAACAGGCGGTCCTCGCGTGTGATGCCGTGTCGCTTGTATTGGCTTTTTGGGCGCAGACAGTGGGGGGGGGCATTTTCGAACAGGTAACGCTTATCAAGCGTGGCTCGGTATTTGCTTCCACCTCAAGAACCTAACACTTGAAATATATGTATGAAGGCTAAACACGTTGCATGCAAAAAAACATCCTGCGCATTTTTCTCCCCAGCTTCCTTAGCTGGACTCAACCATCAGTTGGGCATAGGATCGCCCAACTAGGGGTTGGGGTTTGAACTCGTGCGCATAGAAGATGCAGAGGATAGGATGGAAGTTATAGGAGTGGAATGAAAGACCTCGTACCAACCTGCCTCAAACAAAGCCATCCCTGAT
Source organism: Cymbomonas tetramitiformis (assembly GCA_001247695.2). Classification (NCBI taxonomy): domain Eukaryota; kingdom Viridiplantae; phylum Chlorophyta; class Pyramimonadophyceae; order Pyramimonadales; family Pyramimonadaceae; genus Cymbomonas; species Cymbomonas tetramitiformis. Next base: position 45,781 of record LGRX02006445.1, read on the forward strand.
TTTTGCTCGCGAATCCCTGATTTTCCCGGCGCGAGCCAGGCTCGCTCCCGTGAGCAGTATTTCTAGCTAGGGGATTACTCTGGGAGGCTATTAATATATCACATGAATTTTGTGTTTTTGAAATACGAAGTATTCTTAAGAGCAGGGTAGAAGTCTTTCCCAAAATCTTTTACGGCCCGTAAACTATATAACCGCTGCCCCGCTTTCGGCCAAAACGGTCAAGGAATAAAAATGCCCGCCGCAGGCGCGGAATTTTGAAATTAAGTATGGGGGTTTGGTGAAAAGTGGCATTAAATGCCTATATTTTTGGCCGAAGTTTGGCCGGCTCATATTCTTGTGCGGCCCGGGGGCGAAAGCCCCTTCGGCCCGCTTTCGGCCCGGAGCGAGCTACTGCGGCCCCGGGCCGGCCCGCCACGGTAAGACTTCTACCCTGCTTAAGAGAAATCGAATCTAAAAATCCAGACTGCCCACGGGAGTGGGCCTGCCTCTAATCATCTTCCATTTCTAAGTTGTTGGAAACAGACCTCTCCTGCTTCAGCGATTCTGAACTTTTGTTTGCACAGTTTATTGTACGCAGTCCACCAGAACCCATCTGGAGAGAAACCATCCCACTGTGGAGCAACCACAGAGGCTGACGCTTTCTGTTCTCTTAGATACATCAGGAACGGTCCCATTAATGCAAAAGGCGGATTAGCATAACAGTTTAGTCCCGCTAGTGGATAGGCAAAGACATTGGTGCCACAAGCTTCTTTCTCTGGCAGCCTTGAGCAAAATCGCATTTTGGGACATCCCCGAACATTAGCCGTTGTTGCGAAGCAGTCGATGTTGTGCCGTCCAAACATCATGTTCAACAGAGGAGAGAACCGTGGCATTAATGAATAATGAGACTCTTCATCCGGGACAACAATAGCTCCATCATCAGGTCCCCTTGAAAAGGAAACCACCTTCAGCTCCAAGTTGTTATCCGCGACAAATCTATAGAGCTTTTCTGCCAAGTCCTTGCATGCCTTCGTGCCCAGGTTAGACGAGAGGACTCTCGATGAATCCCAGATATATTTATCCAAGATTATGTCCCAGCGTTGCGGGACCCGTTTTACTGGGATTTCGAACAAGGCTTCTGAAATCAAAATTGATTGATCCACCGACGAGCAGGTTCTCAAATCTCGATAACACGAAATTTCATCTTGGAATTCCCCTGCTCTGATTGATGCCGTGACTTTTGTACAATCGTCGTTTGTATCCACGAGTATCGAGCAGTGGGCCTGCTTTCTAAATGCGGACACCTTAATCAACGACGGCTGGAAGAGTTGACTCAAGTAGAGTTTGAAATGTCGCATCTGCTTACTGTTCCGGAAAAAACTTTTTCGGCAGAATTCGTGCCTTTTTGCCAGAAAGGCATACAGCTTCCTGCATGCAATAAGGATGCCTGGGGCTGCAATTGACATTGAAACCAACTTTCCTGCCACTCTCTCCAGGTCCCTGGCCGAAATATTTGACGAAGCTCGCAGGTCCGTTGCCACGCTCAAGAACTTCTCCCATTTTTTCTGCGGGATGAAGAATTCCTGCTTCGCAAGGTCAACGCCAATGCCTAGCCAGGTGATGGTCAAGGACGGAATGAACTCCGTCTTTTCCAGATGAATAAAATATCCCGCCGCCGTCATGCATGACGAGACAACGAACACCGAGATTTCGGCTCTTTCCTGTTTCGTAAGAGTTGAAGCTCCCACTGGGGCCGGTCCACCGGCATTATCATCAATGTAGTATAAATATGGTATCCCCAGCCGCCGGATGAATCCCGCGAATTCCCCCGCAAAGGCGCTATAAGTGACCGGCGCTAGCTTCCATCCAAAATTGAGAACTGTATAGACGTAATAAACGCCCTCCCACAGGAAACCCATGTACTGTTGCGACTCCACTGTAAGCCTCACATGGAAGAATCCGTTCGCTTGGTCCATAATAAATGCCGGATCCCCCACCTCTAAGATTTGTGGAAGCATTGTCACCGACTCGTAAGTAAACGGAATATCCTTACACCAAAGGTTAAGCGAATCTTGCATCGTTGATCTTCCTTGGTTTGGCTGGCTCCACCCCTACTGGCATAACAAGATGCGGGGGAGAGCACTCCCCTTCTTTGCCCCAGACTCTTATCGCTCCCCACTTGAGCTCGTCCTGTATCTTCCCAGAGATCCAGGGGGTCAAATGATCCGGTATCGCATGATTCTTGAACTGCATCTTCGGGGGTGTTCTTGAGTCGAAACGAGCCCCTTCGTAAGTGCCTGAAAAATGTTGGAAGAAATCCGAGATGGAGACTCCATTCTTTGCCCATTCTTTGACCAGCAATCCCATCTCTGATGATGTTACCACTGTGTCCCAGAACTGTGCACATTCATGGATAGTTCCCACCCGGAACTCCCCCGGATCCCTAGCTGGTGCGGAAAGGGGGTCCGGGACCAAATTACCACTGAGAGCATCAATTACCGAAGGGGCCAAGGTGTCCTGCCCTTGGGCCTCACGTGGCCCTAAGGACTGTTGCCTCTCCATCACTTCCCGGGCACTGTCGAAGTCCTTAACCGCCATGGTAATAAATGCAAGCGGGTCTCTCACACTTGTCGTTGCCGGCATGCTAGAATCCAGTGCGAAGTTGGCCAGGCTGTCAGCCAGCTTATTGTGGTCCCGTGCCACATGCTTGAAATTGAAAACGCAATCCGGGCGCAAGGCCATGTGAGCTTTCCCAACGATAAGTAGTCTCTCCAAGTCTTCTGCGATAACGTTACGAGAGCCCGAGAATGCTGACACCACCAGCTCCGAGTCCCCAACAATTGTTGCTGTGGTTAAGTTCCATTCTATTGCTCTTTGGATTGCAATTACGGCACCCACGAATTCTGCATAATTATTCGTCTTGGATCCAAGGCGCCCGTAGTCCCGGGTCCACTGTTGACCTTGTTCTGAGCAGAGTGCTACCCCGAACGAGGCTTGCCTCAAATCCGGCGACGCGTTAAAGCGGCATGCACCATCGAAGAAAAGCAATCCCTTTCGTGGGGCTGAGTTTGACTCGTGTCCCTGTTCGAGACAACAACCACACCAGAGCACTCTTCCTTTCAGGAGAATTGCTCCTCGAAAATCGCACCCCGGTCTCTACCGGGCCCCAATCTTGTGGAAAGGGATGGACGATTTTCGAGCCTGGCCACTTCCGGTGTGCTACTCGTGTAGAGTAACCCACCCGTTGCGGTCAGTACTCTAACCGTCCAGCATCCCCATGTTAAAGGGAGGCTTCTATGACGGACGGGCACCAGGTGGTCCGTGCAGGCAAGATAATTGGCATTAATTGCCTGCATTCGCGAAGCACTCCAATTTGAGATATGCATCCTAAAGTCCGAAATCCAGTGTTCCGAAGCTGACCCGCGAAATCTAACGTAGAGCAAAAAAACAAATCCAAAATTCGAAAATTCAGCATCCCGAAGACTGAAATCTGAAATCTAATGTAGAGCAAAATCAGCCAAATCGAAATTTCGAAATCTAACGTAGAGCAAATTCACAAAAATGCAAATCAATTTTCCAAGTAAATTCATTCCACAAGAACAACGCATTTCCATTCGATACTTGACTGTCATACCAAAATCTAACGTAGAGCAAAAAAACAAAATTTTCAAATTCGAAACCAGCATCCTGAAGACTGAAATCTGAAATTTAAACGCAGAGCAAAATCAGCCAAATCGAAATTTCGAAATCTAACGTAGAGCAAATTCACAAAATGCAAAATTAACTTATCAAGTAAATCCATTTCACATGCAACAATGCATTTCAATTTGGTATTTAAACCTGGAATCTGATGTTACACGGTAAGACAGGCACCCTGGCCCGCTCCCAAATATTGATACACTATATACATATTATACAGCCCAGTATTCTGGCAACTTCGACGGTTTCTAAGCAGGCTCCCTCTGAGGAGGTGGTGGCAGCTGAGGCAACTGGTTCTGGTTATTCCTATTGTCATTCTTATTTCGTTTGTCCACCCAAGTCACATTGATGGATCCATCCTTGTTCAACGCATAAGGGGACTTGCAGTCCCGCAGCATATGTGACCCCTGGCATTTCGGGCATTTGGCATTACCATCTGCAGGGGCTCCCGGTTTTGCAGTAACATGCTTAGTGGCTCCTGATAACGAGGCCTTCTTGGATTGAGTTTTTATGAACATCTGCAGTTCTGACTCGTGCGCATCATCTTTCTCGCACTCTGGAACTGTAGCCCTTATTTGTTGATGTGCAAACAGGGCAATGTGATTGTCCGGCAAGGACGCATCCCTAGTACCTCCTGCCAACTCCCTCTCGATGAGAGTGGCAAGGGAATACAAGGACTGAGGAGTCTCCGGCTCCCTCGAACTGGCTCCCGGCAAACCAAAGGCAGCTGCCACCTTTCGCATCAGCTTCGGTATCTCCGGCACCGCCTTCCCCGGGGTCAGGCACCAGTCCAATAGCTCGCTTCTCAATCGGTGGGCTTTCAACCAGTTGGAGACCCCCTTGGTCTCCTCTTGCATGGATCTTTGGAGTACCGAGTCCACGTACGCCTGAATGTCGAATCCCGGCGTCACCGATGATGCCAATCCCAAGGGAGCCTGCTCCCTCATGCCACCATCCATCTTCATTTACTTGAGGTTGAGGAAACACTCACATATCGTCCTTTGCCTCGATACAAACATGCATAATAATGTGTTACAACAGTAGCATCTTCTCGCCCCCACTCTGATAATGCACGTAATGCAATAATCATAAGGGGTCATAATCTGAGGCCATCACATCACCCTCCCTAATCATTATTTTCAACTTCAGCTTGTCATGAGCATGCACTCTTTCATCGATCGGACCAAAGAAAATTTCCATACCTATCCTCTCATAGAACAAAGCAATCATAGTCATCATGAATGCAGTAATTATTGTCCAACATCACAGCAACTATTTCGTCATAATTAGAGCAATTACATCATCATGGTAACAGCAAATATTCAATCATATTTTCAGCAGTCCCTACAGCAAATTCAAATTCTGTAATATATAACAAACTCATATTTTCAAATAGCATGCATCTCAATTACAGCAATTATTTTTCATCATAATCACAGCAAACAATTTATATCCTAATCACAACAATTAATGCCAAATCATTTGAAACCATGCCACAATTAGGAAATTACAACTCTCATGCAAACTTGCCCTCATCATAATCATACACCTAGGTCTACCACAGATATGTGAATCTGTCCTCCCCATATGGGAGTTCATCCACAATCAGAACGGATCTACAAAACGGACATCTGACCACTTTCCTATACGTCATGGTGAATACAGCATGGATTGCTGCCGGCTGGACTAGGCTGGTCAAATGATACATCTCATCCAGGCCATCGAAACAGGCTACATGATAGTGGTGATTGCATGCAGTTGAAACACATGGCATTTCCCCCAGCAGGCTGGCTAAGCAAATAGCACAATCGTCTCCCACCGTTGGGGCAGTCAGTGTTCTTGTGAGTACAACTTCCTCATCGGCCTCCCGAGCCTGTAATATCAACCAATTTTGTGTCAGGAAGGCCTATAACCAGGAGCTTACATCCGACCAGATATTTTGGAAACCAATTGTCCACATAAACAACCCCCACGGGGTACACCGTCCCTCCAAGAGGAGACACCTCACAGATTGAGGATTTCAAACAACAAAACCCCCACGGGGTAAATACTCTTCCAAGAAGAGCCTCACTCAGTGTGAGGATAACAAAGTTCTTGTTGTCCCCACGGGACACAAGCAGCATTTTAAATCCAAACTTTCAAAGCAAGTCAAAACTTTTAAATTGGCAGGCTGCAAACAGCAAGCATAAAAGTTCACAAGAACGGGTCGCATGTCAAAACTCCACGGATTTTGGGTCATTACTCCACGCCGTGTTTTACTCCACGGATTTTGGGTCATTACTTCACAGGTGACCTGCGGGTGTCATTCGCGAATGACCGATGACGTACGACGGCATAGGTCATATGGCATGGCATACTCATGACTAATGCCATGAAGGCAAAATGACTTAGGATATTCGAGTTGAGTCGCATTACTTTACTTGAAGATGTGTTCGGAGTCCGCCGAAAAGGATATCCGTCGTTTGTATACATTATTCAATGAAAGTATTATTACCAAAGAGGAATTTGATCTTGGTAAAGCTAATGCACTTGCTCGGTGTGCACTCGTGAAGGAGAGCGTGAAACGAAAGCTTCCGACTCATGAAAGCGACCCGGAAAGTGACCCGGAAAGTGACCCGGAAAGCGACCCGGAAAGAGACACCCATAGCAACAGGGAAAGTGACTGCTCCGAGGTAGGTGAAGGCGAAGATAGAGAGTATTTTCCTAGCGATACCGAAGAGGATATCACGGAACAAGGCCACGACGAACAAGCGGTAAAATCAAAAACGAAAGTCGAAAAGTTCCCTAAGGTTATTTGCCAATATGAAACTCGGGAGGAGTGCCGGAAACATGTCAAGGGAGATAGTGTTAAATGACAATTTACTCGTTCAGTTACTGCTTACAAAGACCAAGGTCAAACGGGCAGAGTGTTCGTGTGCCGTTCACACACCGATTGTGCGGCTAGCATACGATATCGAGGACCCCGGAAGGGCGAAGACAAATGGGTCGTGGAGAGTAACGATGTCGAGCACACTACTGAGACCTCTTGCAATGACAAAGACGAACGCGGAATATATCACGAGTTCCGGGAGAAAATCACCACGCACATTGAAGCCGGCGACGTGCCGAAACGGATACTAAACAAGTTGCATTTGAAATACCGTGGTCAGCAAAACATGCTCGCCAAGCTTCCGACGCAACAACAAATCCAAGACTTCAAACGGAACATTGTTCGGCGTGCTACTGGCTCCATCAAAATCGAGAGTGTTGCCGACTTGGTGGAGATAACCAAAGGCATGGAGCTACACCCTAACGCACTCGAAGGTGATATCAATGCTGTAGTTATCCTACCGGACGGCGTCTTTCAATGCGGAGATGATGCATTCGGGTTCCTATTCTCGACGCGAAACCTACTCAAAAATGCGGAGCGCGCTCGGGATGCGTGGGGTGGCAAGTTTCCAGGGGAGTGTGACGGTAGCTGGAAGTTCCTATATTGTGGGTGGCCCATCCTTGCGTTCGGAACCCACCATGTTTACTACGACGCCAAGTCCTGCACCATTAGCCATCAATTCCGCCCTATCTCCTACATGTTTACCAATCAAGGGCGAGTCACGCGAGGCGTTCGAACGCCTTTTCAAATGCACCATACGTGCTGTGTTCCTACTGTACGGGTTTACGATTGACCTTTGCACTGTGGCGAGTGATAAAGCGGACGCCATAAAGTCCGCGTATGTCACGGTGTGGCCGTCAGCAAAATGGGTGACGTGCTGGCCACATATTTCGATGAAACCGCGGAAGGAGTGGGTGAAGCATATGGTGTCCACCGACAAGGGCGCTGTTATCGATGCTTGCAACGGTTTCCTACAGCACCTACACGTTTGCCGCACCCGCCCGCAATTCAAACACTTGGCGCGCCTAGTGCATCACCAACTTCGCAATAAACAAAAGGAGGAGGTTTTGGCGAACCTGGTTTCCAAAGAGTACACCTCCCCGCCATATGATTGCTGGTACGTCACTGCGTCTGGGGTATGTCACTGTATGCCCTCCTCCCAACCCATCGAGAGTTACTGGAAACAAGTCAAATCAACACGGCTAAACCATCTCCGTGCACGGTTGGACAATATGGTGCACGAGCAAATACCAAACTGGCTATACTTGGATGCCGTCAATGGGCTATGTGAACCGATCAATAGCGGTACGTGCGGTGTGGTGCCTGCGGAGATTGTGTTCGATGCTTTTGCGAAACTGGAAGCGAAAGATTACAAACGGCTTAACGGGGCTTATTATGTCAACACGAAGAAATCGAGTGGCATTGAAGTGACAACGGAGCGGGCGGGTGAGTGACCATGAGGAATCCCTTTCAGGTGAAGCAATAGTGCGAGTGCAACAATCAATTGACACTTTCGTCGATAAGTACATGTCCCTTCACAAGGTACAATGGCAAAACGATCGTTGGGTGTGTGATTGTAAGGGCTACTGGCATAGTGGGGTTTGCTCCCACTCTCACCTGGTATTGCACTTGGAGAAGAAGGTCGACTTGAAGGAGATGTGCACCAATCTTCCCGTGCGGGAAAAGTCTGGGCGCAAGAGCCGACCGAAGGGTGCATGGAGTAAGCAAGGCCCTTCTCCAGCGAAGAAATCGAAACGATCCAAGAAGGGTGGGAAGTAGGCTATTAGAAAACGGAAACATTTGATACCTTAGTACCTGGCAGTAATTTTATACCATATATGTACAGCAGTGATATATGTGTAATAGTGTAAGTTGCATATAGCATGTTGTGTCCTACTTTATTTCCCGTCGTGCCAACCCCTCTTATCGTGTATGCATACTCCTCTTCGGTGTATCTCCGACCATGGATAGTGTGTCATACCGCATCCAACGCGCGAAACACCGTTCGGTATCCCAATTATGTTCGGTGCCTTCGATCGATACTAGCGTTAGGGTAAGGCCCTTGGATACATGTCGAATGTGACAACACACACATACATACCAGGTTTACAAGTGCGATATGTGATAAGTTAAGTTCAGACAATATATATGTATTCGAACGATACTGAAGTATACTAATATGCCTCGTTCCGTGTGCAATCAAATAGTTACTCCAAAGATGCCAGGTGTACAAGACTTGCGGAAGTTAGTAAGATTTCTCCTTGGCTCGTGGCCGCAACTAGTTGGTGGAGCACGCCCGAACTACTGGCCAGTTTCACACGAGTTTCCGCCCGTGATAGATGGCAAAGTTGCCAAAGACTGTAACGCACTGAAAGCAGATTTTCTGTTAGATATCACGCGCTCATATGCGCAATACAGTTTACATCATACGGAATACCGCGCAAGCTTTATTCAGGCATGCGAAACGATTACACCACCTAAACCCTTAGTGTGGTGTTGTCCAGCTCACGATCAAAATAAAGCTTTCTATGCGTGGGTGCACGACCTCTTGTCAGTGCAAATAGTTCCTACAGTTGTAAAGGCCGCAGCTGTTAAATCAAGTGCAACTCCCCCCACGAAGAGGCCGCGAACGGAAATGGATAGGCGGTGTGCTCCTTTGACGTTTTTTGAGCACCCTTCCACTCCAAGTAATCCCTGCAATCGGAAAACAGCATTTTACCCCACACAGTCGTGTCAGTATGCGATATTGCGAGCAATATTCGGCCCACTTTTGCACGGACTGAAGTTTGGAGATTTCTGTTGCGGTAAGCAAGCCTCAATGGTGTATACAGAGCTGGCGAAATTTGGTGCGAAAGGAATAGTATTGTTTGACAAACATGCTGCAAGCGGGTTTCGAGAGGGTGACTTACTTCGTAGTGATTTGTCGAATAGCAATGTAGATGTCGTAGTGACGTCCCTCCCATATAGCCGCGGTTTGTGCACACCGTTATTTGAGCGGCTAGTGCATGCTAACATTTCTTTTTTGTGCCTGAAGTTGCTGAACTCCTATGAGCGTCCAGCAGTGAGCGACGGTCGGGAATTGCTACTGCAATATGTTAGTGTGAAAGTATTGTTGCCGCCCATCGCTTACCCTGGTCACACGAAGGCGCTTGGGGAGATCGAGGCTTGGTATGTATACGGCAAGGGCGTGAAAGATCGAGAAAGGCTATTCTAGCATGCGCAATTAGATTTACACAGTCCTGCAACGCTGGGCGTGTTGTTTTTGAGGGAGTAGAGTACAAAGTGAGTTGCAATCTAGCGAGAGGACTAATTATTTTTTATACACGTGTATAAGCAGGCCGCGCGCCATACTTCCAAGTCGTTCGATCGAAGTGCAAACACTGCTAAAGAGAATTGAGGAAATGCTAGTGGAAGAGACCCGAAGGCGCCAAGGGTCTTCGATTGAGCGGCAAGCGGGCAAGCGCACTAAGAAAGGCTTCAATGTATTATGGTCGTTTAGCATGGGGAGCACGTGCCGCGCAAGAAGCAAAAGCAATGCGAAGCCGAAGCAAAAGTTTACTCTTCCCCATCCTTTCCACTCGGGAAAGGGAGTTTGTCACGAGGATCCACTCATACAGCCCTCGCACACATGGTTTAGAAGAAAGCTATGGGTGCTTGCGGACATGGTACTAGAGTACCTTGATCCAGAGTACAAAGAGGGAGGGTGGTGTCTATATTGCTCCTGCAAGGATGATGCCGCTGAAGTAAAGTGGCACCAAGATGCTTTCGATGTTCAGTACCAGTACTGGGTTAAGTTAGGATGCTTTGAAAACGAGTTTGTGGACTTCGGAGGGAGGGAATATGATGATCACAACCGAACATTTTTCGGTTCTCGGAAGGAAGGAGACCCATACCCGGTGTTGAAGTGTGACACAAGGGGTTGGCATCGAATTAGGAAGGCCGGCTTCAAAGGTATTAGTTACAGTGTTTGCTTTTTCAAAATGTATGATAGCAGGCAAACATGCCTACCTCCAAGGTTTTGGCCACCAGTGATGGTCTACAGTAAAACGCGGTATATAAGAACATGGACCTATAAGAAGCCAGCCGCTAGGTTTTAGGCTACTAGCCGTTGAAAGTGTAATGAAATGTCATATTAAATATGGAAAGTCGTTTAAGAAGCCAGCCGCTAGCGTTTTTGCACCGGCTTCTTATAGACCGCGTTTTACTGTAACTAAGTATGTCCTAGCTGAGCGCAAGAGTTGTAACCCCTGTGTACTGTCTGGCTCAGTAAATCCTAACCGAGAGCCATAGTTGTAATAGCACCTTGTTAAAGTTTGAAATAGCCGATCGAAGTGACAAGGTAGTTAAAGCACCGATAGCAAAGTTCATATGGCACCACCATATTTGCACATATCGTATGTTTCACCTGGATATCTTGCTTGGCATAACAATATACCGATTGTTTGTTCTTGTCCACAAGGTGCACGGCATATGCATACAGCAATCGAATACGGTATTCGGTAGATACCTCCCCCGCTAGCAATATGCGGTTGAGAATGAGGTATTGCGGTTGTGATATTTCACTTATGACATATGCATAATCGGGTTCGTAGCCGAGGACATAGTGCAGTCGGCAAGTATCTATGTGAATATCACGTTGAGTTGGAGTGGGGAGTTTCCCTTTGTGGTCACCGGTAAGACTTGGCGGTGGATATCGCGTAGAGACGAAGTACTCACGTGTTTTGCTAATGGGTAAAGGCATGAAATATGACGATATTTTATTAGTTTGAAGCGGTTTCTTGATACGTTTCACCATGGCGAATGAATACGATAGCTTGAAGTATATTGCAAACGGTATTCGAAATATTTTCAAGTACCGCTCATTATGTGAATGTAGCTCAAGATATGTCGTTCTGGCGGTCATTCACGATTGACCGTAGGTCAGCGGTCATTCGCGAATGACACCCGCAGGTCACTTGTGGAGTAATGACCCAAAATCCGTGGAGTGAAACACGGCGTGGAGTAATGACCCAAAATCCGTGGAGTTTTCACCATTAATCCCTCACTGGCGGATACACGATGTGTTCGCTCAACACCGTCTTAAGCCCTACAACCGCGGCAAAGATACCTTCGCTGCGCGTGATCACCCAGCGATACCCGAGGTAGTTGTAGTTGACGGCCAGAAGGAGGCACACGTGGAACGCATCCCTGCTCGTAGAGTACGCTCAGTACGAGGGAAAGAAGTGAAAGAGTGGAAAGTACGCTGGACTGGTTACTCTAAGGCACATGACCAGTGGAGAACCCGTGATAAACTGGAAAGAGGAGCCCCTCTTCAGCAGCTCCGAGACTTTGAGGACGCCAGACTACGTGTGGGAGGACTGCTCCTCACAAGGCACTGTAACTACTGAGGGGAGTCTTATATGGACTGCATATAATGACTAACTGCCTAGGTACTGCTAGTGCCTATTCTACGAAAGGTGGGTTTACACACCGTAAGGACCCCTTACGGTGGGTTACCCAACCCTAAGTAAAACGATTATTTCAGCCCCTAAACTGACCCCCTGGTCATGTTCATGGTGGCTGGATGACTTTAGACACTCCCAAGAGGCATCCGCGAAGAATTATATCGGATGTATCCGGGTTTGTTAACCTGAAAACCCAAACCCAAACCGGCAAACCAATTATCGCATATCAATCGTGTCATATAGCGTAAAAAACCGTCATACCACCCTCACTTCGCGTGACATTTTGAGGGTCAAGATGGCCTCGAATGAAACTTTTGACAAGACACTGCAGAAAGAGCAGCTCGAGAACTTGACAACATTGGTCTCCAAATTTCCAAAGGGCCATCGAGGAAGGCCACATATCTACCAATATACAAAATTATGTGGTAACCCACCGTAAGCGTATATGATCGGAACCCGCTACACCCCCCCATTTCGCGAGCGCATTACACACATGGGGCACATCGCATCCATCCATAGTATGTTCCTCAGCTTTCATTCAACTCATCAACTGTCTGAAAATCAATAGGTTTGACACCGTAGACCTCATAACGCCACCACTACAGGCCGCCGAAAATTCCTCTTACGGCGGGTTAACCCACCGTAAGATTAGTAGAATAGGCACTAGGTCAGCTCTTTAGACATAGGACTGCTATGTCTAGACTTACTACATATATTTGCATGTAAGAATTAGGTATTATATTTGACTTTTGCCATGCGGCTGTTTTTACTCTAGAAATCTCAACTGTTTCTTTGGCCTTGGCCATTACTTATTCACTCAGCTCTCTGAGGTAATCCTAGTCAGCATGGCCAAGTCTCATCAACCTATCATATGCTTGTACTACATTATCATGCAGTATGATGTGCCAGTATTCTACATGTCACATTATTACACAGTACAGTGGTACTGTGTACTCCCATATAAGGGGGGTCTCTTCCTCAACAGGGGTCTCGGACGCTAATGCTGTAAGGCGCGTATGACACTTCTGGCATGTATGACATTGCTGAGTCATCCGCGCATGACATCGTGTGTTGTCCTAGCACAACTCCCCCCTCCTTCAGGTGGGAAGCGTCCTCGCTTGTGCTTAGATGCACAGTCGTTAGGCTGATTCGGAGCCCATGGTGTCCCACTCGCTGTCGTCGGACATCACTGGTGGCGGCGTAGGGCTGTACTCCGGCATCAAGGTCACTGGCTCCTCGTCAGCTTCTTCCTGATTAGCGCAGACTCTTTCATCGTTGAGATCTGTCTCATTTTCATCTCTCCAGAGCAGCTCCGCTAAGTATTCACACACCGCTGCGATTGCCCCCACGGGTTGTTCCACCGGTAGAGAGCTGAATAATTGTTTAAGCAAGGCTGCGGGGATGCCATACACGTGCCATCCAGCTCCCATGCCTGGTCTAGGGTCGCCCGACTCTCTGCTGGTGGAGCCGCTCTGCGCCATCTTCTCGTGTCGTCCATAACGGCGTTTGAAGTCGCAGGGGTTTTCGGGGTCGCAAGACTTCAGGGTGGTGATAGGCGCGTTGGTCCAGAAGTGGGTGGGCTTCTTGTAGGGCATACCATACTTACAATACGTAGCCAGATGCGGAGGTGGCAACCCTTGCATGCATCGGCGAGTGTGTAACCCATGAGGAGCTCGGCCACGCGGGTTCTCGATGAAGTAGAAGCTCGGCTGGAGGTACTTGATGATCTCCAGCGTTCTCCGCACTTGTCTGTCAGCACCACGCAAGTTTCGTATCCCTACCGTTTTGGCTTGGCTATACTCCGTGCATGGAGGGCTCGCCCAAATGACGTCAAAGTGCTTGGGCGAGAACTGCCGATAGTCCCAGTGCAGGATGTTTTCGCAGTGAGTGGGCTTCCATCGGTTCTGGATGTCCACCGAGACTACCTCACACCCAGGAAACTGCTTGCTGAACTGTCGTTCGACGGAGCCTGTGCCACAAAACAACACCAAGATCCGTATTGGGCGTCGAGACGGTTGTAGGCGTGCTGCTCCTCGACCAGGTCCTCGGGATGGCATGAAACTAGTGGGCGACACCGTCGCGAATGTGCCCACCTCGTCGTCGGCTCGTTCTTCCGGGATCCACGCCATTCCGTCCGCCTGTAACTCTTCAGGATCCGTCAACCATATCGCTCCTGCTGACTCCTCGCGTTTGCGAGTGACTCTGCTCTTTTCACGTTCTTGCCTCTTGGCCTCGACCTTCTCGAACTCCTGAAGAGCGCGGTTAGGTATTCCTTTTCGGCCAACTCCATCGAACTCGAGGTCCTCGCGAGTTTTCCATTCATTCTCGGAGCGCGGCATACCTACCCATTTGACCATGTACTCCGTCCATGTCCGCCCGCTACGTCTCCTCGTGCGTGACCTCTCGATGCACTCCACCGCCATCTCCTTACGACCGCTTACGTCCACAGGGGGAGGCGGAATCTCCGCACTCCTGTCCGCGAACTTGTCCTGGCCCGACTCCACTGGGGTGAGTCTATCCACGGTGAAGACGTCGTGCACCTTCCACTGTGGTGGTAGCTTCAGGCGGTAAGCCGCGGGGGCCCCTCGGTCCTCGGGGGCGAGCTCCATCTGCCGATCGCTGTGGAAGGCCTCCAGTACCTCCATCGGGCCCAGGCGCTTCTTCAGCAACTTCTTGTGTAGGCCCCGATCCCCGGGCTGGGTGAGATGCGTGGCGTCCACCCACACCATGTCACCTATTGCGTACCGGCGAGCGCGATGGCGAGCGTCATACTGGGCCACTTGCTGCTGCTGAGCTACCAGCAACCTATCGCGAGCAGTCTGCAACTGCTGAACAAACTGCCGGGCGGTCTCGTGGGCCGTGCCTTTCTTCACGACGTCCCCTCTCCCCCCCTTGGCGCGGCCCCTACGAGAGGCCAACGCAGCTTCTACGAAGAAGTCGAGCTGCGACGCTGGGGCATGCCCATAGCAAAGCTCGAAGGGTGTGAATCCAGTAACCGCGGACCTGGAGTCGTTAATGGCGTACTCCACCGGGGTGCACCACAAATCCCAGTCTGTCTGGTTTGCGTCAACGTAGGCGCGCAACATGCGCTCCACCGTGTGGTTTGTGTGCTCCGCTTGGCCGTCCCCTTGTGGATGGTACGGCGTAGTGGAGGCCACCTGCACCCCCATAAGGCGATGCAACTCCATATGAAAGGCGTCACGGAAGCGAGAGTCCCTGTCACAAATGATCTTCATAGGAGCACCGTGCAGTCGCCAAACATGGTCGAAGTATAATCGTGCCACTTGCTCAGCGGAACTGTCAGAGTACAGCATGGGGACCACGTGCACCATCTTGGACAACTTGTCCGTGAACGTGGCGAAGGCGTCGTAGCCCCGCTCCGTGCGCGGCAGACCTGTGACGAAGTCAATGCTCACCACCTGCCACAGCCTGACCGGGACCTGGAGGGGGTTCAGCTGGCCATCCGGATAGCTGTTCCTCGGGCGGGTCTGCTGGCATATCAAGCACGAGCGGGTCCAGTCGGTGACGTCTTTGTTCATGCGGGGCCACCAGAACCGCCGCACTATCCGAGCAAGAGTCTTATCTCGCCCGGTGTGTCCCGCCGCGGGAGACTCGTGCGCTTCACGCATGACTATCTCTCGAAGGGGAGAGTCGGACGACAACACCAGCTGGTAGCGTCCCTCCGCGATGCGCCAGATCATGTCGTCAACCATACGGAAGGTGTCCGTGCGCTGGTGCGGGGCGGCTAAAAGCTATTCCTTTAACATCGTGAGGTAAGGGCTTCGTTCGTACTCCGCGCGTAGTGCTTTCACGAACTGGCATGCCTTCAATGGTCCTTTGGTTGCGCGTGCCTTGGCCGCTGGCCCCGACGTGACCATAGGCTCGCTTGCACCTTGAGCGGCGGGCGCACGGGCACTCTTCGCTCGAGGCCGAGTCCGGCTGGCCGCTGGCGCCCACACCCGCAGCACGGGCCACCGCAGCGCTGGTCGGCCTCCATCTGGTGACTCAAACAAGCATGTAGGGTGACCCTTGGCATCCTTGAGGTCGAACACCTTGACCACGTGCAGGCCGTACTTGGGCTGGATAAGGGAGCGCCAGGACGCGTCATAGTCCGGCAGTAGGAACATCGCCGACGTGTTCTCTGGGTCGGCGCGCCACTCAGCCATAAAGTGGCGTAGGATCCTCTCAATGAGGTTGCTATCCTTGGTGTAGGGGGGGTTGCACCAGACGTGCTTTCCCCGCCATTGCTGCTTGAGGCACTCCGTCCAATAGGTGTCCACCTGGCGGTTGACGCCCATGGAGTCACAACACGCGTCCACGTCGAACGGGCCGTACTGCGCTGAGATCTCTTCGAACTTCTCCTTTACCAGTTTCCAGTCCTGCCGGTCTACCACGTTATCGTAGTGGGAGCTTGACGCGGGAGGGGAACTTTGTTTGCTGGGAGGGGAAGGACTAAGGGGAGTTGAGGGGGCTGGAGAGGGGGCTTGCTCCGGTTGCGAGCGAGAGCGAGTAGTGACGCCAGCAAGGGTGGCTTCATGCAAGGCGCGCTCCGCGGTGTGCAACGTCTCAGCTGCGTCTTCCCACAGGTCGGGGGTTTCCACCCAGGTGAGCCCATTCAGATGAGTGAGCTCCCCAACGACCAACGGAGGGCTGACCGGAGGTACAGACTCGTCTTCAGAGTCGGAGTAATCAAACGTGGAGTCGAGCACCGAGATGGGGTCTTCAAGGATCTTGACTTTAGCGGGCTCCTCGGACGGCTCTTCGTCGGTGTCGTCCTCGTCGATTGCACCGAATACTGAGGTGGGATCGGCGGGGGTCGAGTTCTCAGCCGGATCCCTTGGCACACTCTGACGAGGCTCGTCTGTATCCCGGTCGACTACGCCCTTCTCCTTGAGCCCCTCCCTGGCGGATGACTGCTTGTAGTCTGGTCGTCTGGATTGGGCGTCCGGAACTACTAGGCATCGGCCAGGTACGTGCTCCATTTGGTGCACGCCCACTTCCACCAAGTCTTCATACCAGCGTGCCTGGCGTCGACTCAGCTCCCGAGCCGGCGCGAAGAGCCACTGCAAGGGTTTGTGGTCACCCATGAGTTTGAAGTCGGTGAATATAAGGTAATGCCTCCACGTCACTGTGGTGCAGTGGTGGATGGCGCACAGCTCCCGCTCCCCAGCGTGGTAGTTCTGCTCGGCCGAGGAGAATTGCCTGCTCTCGAAAGCCAACGGTTGAAGACCTCGCCCCAGGTCTTGCATCAGCACGCCTCCTAGTGCGACCGCACTGGCGTCGGTCTGCACGCAAAATGGGCGAGACCCATCGGCTGCTGAGCGCTGGTCCGGTAGGGCGAGGATTGGTGCTGAAATCAATGCTGACTTCAATCGTTGGAAGGCTTCTTTCTCCTCCTTGCCCCAAGTCCATGGCACTCCCATCTTCGTGAGGCGAGTGAGAGGGTGGGCAATGTGAGCGAAGGACTGGATGTACCGCCGGTAAAAGCCACACATTCCAAGGAATTGGCGCACGTGGGTGACAGTCTCGAGCTCCGGCCAGTCGCGAACTGAGGCAACTTTGTCGCGTTGGGGGCGACAACCTTCCTTACTGCACACATGGCCAAGGAAGCGTACTGCTCGCATGCACAACTTCAACTTGCTTCGCTTGAGGTATACTTTGTGCTGGCGACAGGCGGCTAATACAGCTCGTACATGGCCGACATGCTGCTCAGGTGTGTCACTGAAAATCATGATGTCGTCCACGAACACTCTGCAGAAGGGTAGGTGTCCGAGGTATTGCGTCATCATTCTTTGCCACGTGCTCGGTGAGTTGCTCAGTCCCATAGGCATGACCAGCCACTCATAAGCTCCGAAGTGGGTGGTCATGGCCGTCTTCTCGATGTCCTCCTGTTCCATGGGAACTTGCCAGAATCCCCACAAGGCGTCTGCAGTGGAGAAGACGGTTGCTCCTTGTAGGTCATCGAGGAGGGTCCCTACAAAATAGGGATTATTCCAAAGGCTTGGACGGCACCATTCCGGGCGCCCGGAACCGTCCTGAAAATATTTGGTAAAATTCCAAGCCTTTGGAAACCGCCAGGAATTGCAAGGTGAAGCTTTGGGTTTTTCCCTAGGAGTCCTATGGGGTTCCAAGCCGATGGTCCTACGGGGTTCCAAGGGGCTGGACCGAAATTTGTTAGTCCAATGGGTCCTGGTCGATTCCAAGCCGTTGGACCTATGTCCTCGGATTACGTATGACCGAAGTCGTCGGTCCAAGGCGGTTCCAACGGTTTGGAATTCATTTTGGACAATTCCAAGCCTTTGGAACTTTCCAGTCTGAGGTCGGCAGTCTGAAATCGGAGGTTCAACGGCTTGGAACCCCATTGGACCGGTCTCCGCGCAGCACGGGCGTGGTTTCAAAAGATTCCAAGCCTTTGGAACTTGCTAGTACGAGTAATGAAGCTCGAACCCGGAGGCTCAACGGCTTGGAACCCCATTGGACCGGTCTCAGCGCAGCACGTGCGAGGGTTTCAAAAGATTCCAAGCCCTTGGACCTTGTTAGTACGAGGAATGAAGCTCAAACCCGGAGGCTCAACGGCTTGGAACCCCATAGGATCGGTCTCTGCGCAGCACGGGCGTGGGTTTCAAAAGATTCCAAGCCCTTGGACCTTGTTAGTACGAGGAATGAAGCTCGAGCCCGGAGGCTCCACGGCTTGGAACCCCATAGGACCGGTCTCTGCGCAGCACGAGCGCGGGTTTCAAAAGATTCCAAGCCCTTGGAACCCCATAGGCCCAGTCTCTTGGCAACACGGGAGCGTGTTCCGAAATTCCAAGCCCTTGGAACTTCCCGATCTGAGAGCGGAACGCTATGAGCAAGTGCTTGATATATAGACTGATAATTCTCTGGACCGATCATTCTTGCTACGTGCAGTTCAAGACCGGCCAAGCCTTTGGAACGATTATGGAAGTGATATCTTATGGTGTCCAGGCTTAGTCCAATGGTTTGGAACCGCTTCGGAACTTGCGTTTGACGGATTCCAAGGCGCATCCAAGCCTTCGGAACCCCTTTGGAACTCCAGGTAAGTTAGTATTATCTGTACAATGCGTGTTATATATTACAGTATGTTTACAACTGGTAGGTTCTGACTTGGCAGCACGTGGTGCTCAACGAGACCGATACACTAAGTGAAGTGACTTGGAAGCTGTTAAATTGGATCCAAGGCGCCCGTAGTCCCGGGTCCACTGTTGACCTTGTTCTGAGCAGAGTGCTACTCCGAACGAGGCTTGCCTCAAATCCGGCGACGCGTTAAAGCGGCATGCACCATCGAAGAAAAGCAATGTAGCAATCCCTTTCGTGGGGCTGAGTCTGGCTCGTGTCCCTGTTCGAGACAACAACCACACCAGACACTTGAACAAGGATTCTGACTAAAAAACACTAAAAATTCCTAAAGTTCCCTAAAAATTCATTGAAGCCCCTAAAAGCCCCTAAATCCTGGGTAAATAGGATTTAGGGGCTTTTAGGGGCTGGTTTGCCCTGTGGAAACCGCTGAAGTCTGAAAATGATGGCGAGAATCTAACATCGAGAGCCTAAAAAGTGTGTATAAATTTTGAGAGGGCCTAAGCGAGTAGGGAACGCTGAATATAATTTCTGAGAAAGCCATGCCGAGGGGTATAAATTGCGAGAACGTCTTTGAACGCGTACTTGTCGCGACAATATGACAATATGACTGATGACAAGAGGAAAGGTTACTTACATTCGAACGGTTTTTCGGAAATTTGGCAGTCTTCGCTCTAAGGAAGAAGAGTTTGACCTGGGAGAGTTTGAAAACTCTTCTTCCTACGGGATATTTTAATTATTTTTAAAAATATGGATAACCTACAAAAGCGTCAGAAACTCGAGCAGGTTAGTCTTTTTTTTTCTTCTAAGAAGGGACCGGATAGCTCACGCGCGTACGTATTGCGTGTGGACTGGGTGGGGAATTGCTCGCTCTTTGATTTGGTAAGTTTGTTTTCACGTTTTTTGAGAATCCTTGCTTTATGGCTTTGGGGCAGGGAAACACGATAAGGGGCCCACGCGGGGTTGCCCTGCATGGGCGCGCTGTACAGTGTGGGCCTGAAGGTACAGCGCTGGAGGTAAGGGGGTTAGATCCCTTGAGGTTCTAGCGCTCGGGCGTGGCGCCCTCCTTGCGGCCTACAATCTAGGCTTGAAAGCCGTTAGCATATTTTTTATCTACATATGCCTTTGTTTGTTGCATAGCTTTCATTGAGGTACTTGAATGTATTTAGGTTATCCGCTCTAGGTTAATGTGTTCTTGATCGCGCATTAAACCTTTCCCAAAAAAGTGCATGCACAAACTGATACTGTCTTTTTTTTTGTATTTTCAGGGGGTTGCTCCGGCGCGAGGACTGATGAGCGTGGGTAGCACGCGCCCTGCAAGAGCGCTCGAGGTATGCCTCTCTTATTCCTTCTAAATTCTCCCTGCCCCTCACCCCTCAGCGCCTAACCTTCACCCCCCCTCACTGTACGTATCGATTTGCGTGCGTTATTAGATAGTTTCTCTGTTGACTGGCGGACCACAGTTCTCTGATACTGTGGTCCGCGAGTCTTCGAAACTTTAGAGTTTCCGTTCGGGTGGCGGCGGCGGCCTTCCGTCACTATTTGCTGGCTAACCTCACGGCATCTATCACCATCACTATTTCCTGGCTAACCTCACAGCATCCATCACCGTCACTATTTGCTGGCTAACCTCACAGCATCCATCACCGTCGCTATTTGCTGGCTAACCTCACAGCATCCATCATCCGCTATTTGCTAGCTAACCTCACAGCATCCATCACCGTCG
>LGRX02006446.1:10959-23744 GCA_001247695.2 Cymbomonas tetramitiformis
CTTGTGATGCGCTTGTCGCATGCCACGAGTCATGGATCCACAAGCTCTTCTTGTGATGCGCTTGTTGCATGCCACGAGTCATGGATCCACAAGCTCTTCTTGTGATGCGCTTGTTGCAGTGGTTGGGCCTTGAGGTGCTCCTCACTTCTCTCAGCATGTGGATGCTGGCACCAGCTCGGGTGCATTCACTTACTCCCATGTCGGGATATCCTCAGGACTCCACCTTCCTGTACACAACCCCCCGGCACACGTGCTTGGGGCTGTGGCTGGCCCTGGAGGACGCCACCCTCGCCAATGGCTGCCTATGGGTTCGCCCGCAGTCCCACAAGGAGGTGCTACGACGGGCCTTCGTGCGTAATCCGGAGTATTTTAGGGAGGACGGCTCCCTGAACAGTGAGGCGTCCCAGATGATCTTCACTGACGAGGAGGGAGCCCAAAAGAACCCTTGCGAGTGCGTTCAACATTCCTCTCCAGGCCCAAGATTCCAATCCAAGAATCCAAGATTGGGCCTGGGTTCCAGGCCCAATTCCCTGTGTGCTGCGCCTCGAGCTTAATGTGCCCCTGCGCCCAGCATAGGAGAGTCCTCTACTCCTCCTGCAAAGGCCCCTCACACCAGCGTGAGAGCTGCACTTCCTGTGGCCAGCGCTGAGGAGTGACCCGATGCTCTAGAAATGTTGATTGCCCACCTTGCTCCTGCTTCAGCTATTGAGCGGATGCCGGCAGAGGAAGCTCGCTAGAGGAATCTTAGCTCTCTTGAGATTGGTTCTAGATACTTTATTCTGGTATCTCAAAGAAAGTCAATTTGTTCTTCCAATAGATTTATGATGCTAGTGCAAGTGGCACACGCGCCCAGCTGCTGCTATGTTTCTGTATCTGCTTGTGGCGGCATTTTGTCAAGGCCTAACCCTGTTCCCAAAAACTAATTCTTCCTTTGTGATGATGGTGTGGCTGTTTTCGAATGACACGTGCCTCTCGGGTGCATGTGGAGGTGAGCTCAGGTGGGAGGGAAAGCTGCCGGAGAAGTCGTGGCCCCCTCCACATGAGGGGCTCTTCGAGGCCGGGTTCATTCCCATAGAGTGCAAAGCCGGGGACCTCGTGGTGTTTCCAGGCACACTTGACCACCTGTCGCTGCCAAACTACAGCGACAAGCATAGGCACACTTTCCAGCTGCACTTGGTTGAGGGGCCCAAAGCAGGGGTCAGCTGGAGCCCGACAAATTGGCTCCAGTATCCTGAAGGCGCCAATTTCCATGAACTGCCCAACCTAAATGCTTAACCCTGGCATACATTAATTCATTGCTCACTAGATGCCCTAAGTGTTCATACCGAAGATATGTTTGTTTTGTGGTCCCTCAGAAAATGGGAAGGACCAAGTACAATATCCACCTTTTTAAAGACAAACACAATATCTGGAAACATCTGAATGTTATGAACATCACGGATATGCCCAATTGAATATTATGGATAGCCCCAGATGAATTGTTGTGCATCACATTGCTTGCCTCTTTTTACGCGAGACGTTCTTCTGTGCAAGGTTGTGTGTGTGCACACTAGCAGCTTCCGACCTACGATAAGGTATGATCGTCCTCTAATTGTTGCGGAAGGCGATCAATGGTGAAACAGCTATGATGGTACCGTCTAGCAGATGAGGATCACCTGCTAGCAGGTTGTGTAGGCCAGGTCGCCTGGACACATTGCATACCGCACCGTGTAGATCTTCAGCAATGGAGTAGGGTACTGACTACCGAGTCCCTTTGCACTGAGAATTGTTCCTCAAATCCGTTGCGACGTCCGTATGCGGATAATATTGGACACAGTTATGAAGTAGCATTCCGATTTAAATGCTATAGCGTTAAACCGTTCCGATCTAAAAGTTGTAGCGCTGAACCGTTCCGCCGATTAAAACGTTGTTACGACTTATTGGAATGCTTGATCTACATATGCTAATATTTAGCGTACATATAGCAATCAATGCCCAGCCCTTGGAATGTTATTAAGTTATCTAGCCGAATTCAAAAATTCGCTATGACCTATCCACACTTTGCATTGAAATTCGCGACTTCGTATGGTTTGTGATCTGTCATATCAGTATTTCCACATATATTTTGCAGCGGAATATTTACAAAATTTGAAGCCTCAACAAATAGGTATAGCATGCTTCCATATGATGCACATGCCCAAATCTCAATATTTATACCAAATTATATACAATATATTGATATACTATAATATAGTATAATATGTATTATAATGTATATTACAATGTATAGTATAATATAGTATATATTATAATATATATATATATATGTATATGTATAACATTATAATATACCAAGTTTAGCACAAGTACAAAGTAAAATATGGTTCGATGTGATCACTTTAAGATCGTGCTGAGAAAACTGGGCTGGGTACCCAGGATGTCATACGCCATACTGCCACGCTAATTTCAAGGTCATTATCAGTAGTCTGTCTGCTCACAGAAGGAAAATGCGGAAATGCCCCGCACTGAATCCCCGGCAGCCCATGTGCCACACAGAGTAGACCCTCGAATGCCTGGTCCTCGCCGGGGTCCAATTCCTACTGAACGTGCATGACGGCGAAGTAGTCGCCTTCGTACTTCCCCGACGCGGAATGAATGCGCCCCAACCGACCCCGCTTAAGCGGACATTCACGATGCCCCATGCCAATGACGTGCTCTAGTCGAAGTCATAGTGGAAACAGCGATAGGGATGGAGGGTGGGCTAGTTGCGAGGGTAGTAAGCCACTATACATGCGGTCAAGCGGAATCGGGAAAAAATGCGAGTCGTCGAGGAGAAGGAAGCCGGCGCGTGTTCGGTCCCAAAAGCGGGAAGATGGTCGTCCCCAAGGAAAGAATCCAACACCGACAATAACGCGGATACTGCACCGACGTAAAAACGGCACACCACGCCATACGCGCAATCCCCAACTAGCCATCTCTACTCCGACCAATCGCTACCGAACTGGAACCGCTTAGGCCATACCCAGTGCTGGATCACGTTCCGAACTCACATCATCCCAAGCAGAAGGCGTTGGGCCAGCAGACATGACGCTAATAAACTCTGCGATAACACTTAAACGTGCGTGGACCCAAAAACCGCGAGATGTGGCATAGCATGGATAAGCTGTAAAATGCCCATGATAAAGTCAATAAAGCCAATCGGATACTTGCTAAGTACCCGTTTGGGTTTAGCTTATCGATACCGACATAGACACAGTCATACATGCATGCGTGCCTTATTACGGGCCTCAAATAGGGGTGACATGCCATAACCTAGCGATTCTTGTCTAAAACCTAGTGGGACTGGTACACTATAGTGGAACGCGAGTTTCCATAGAGTGACGTACCTAACACCCGAAGATGTCATCGGGTTGTCGGGATCTTGTAAATGTCTACTGTATGTCAATCAATTTCTGAACCGCCAGCGAAATCGCAGTTCCACTCTATAGTGTACGATTTCCATTACGATCGGGAGGGCACGATCCTCGTCGAGTATTATCACACAATGATTTGATATTGTCGAGGCATCATTTCATAAACCCTAATCTCAATGTTTTGTTACTGAAGCAGTATATCAAAGTGACTGGTAACCAGGCAACTTAAACCGATATTCAGAGGATCAAGATGAACTCGGATCAAAAATTTAACAAGACAGTACAGAAAGAGCAGCTCGGGAACTTGACAATGTGGGTCCCCAAAATCGTTTATAGGACCTTCGAGGAAGCCCCCCGGAGCGCTTTAAGCGAAATGGCCAATTTAGCAAAGGGTAATAGACAATAATGTAGTATTTTCACTATATAGTGAAATTGGTGCACTATATAGTGTACCAGCTGCACTATATAGTGAAAGTGGTACACTAAATAGTGACCAATCCCACTATATAGTGGGACTGGTACACTATATAGTGTACCAGTTGATATAACGTTTTTATTTTATAAAATTTCTGATACCTCTTTATATAATGTACCAGTTCCGCTATATAGTGGTACGCCACTTTTTATTATAAAAAAACATTAGGTTTTGTACCAACACCCCTTAAATAGCTCACTACATATGCCCGATAGTGTTTATTCTCTAGCCTCAAGTGCGCAACATTAGTGCATGTTTATTGAAAATTTAAACGTCAAGGCCCAAAATACGTTTAAACGTGAGGACCTGCTTCGCGTTTACACGGACCCAATAAGTTGTGGCTTTAAAATCTCCGATGACAAACGGCCTTCATGGATGTGAAGTGATTCGGTAAGAATGTGTAAATTTTGTTGTTGAAATTTGATATGAGTTGTGAATGCAAGGCTCGGTAATGACTTTCGGAAAAGTGGTATCGAATACTTCTGCTGGTAGTCATGTTTTAGTATTTTTTGTGTTATCGATCGATGGTGATAGTTGCATTTACCTATATCGATCGATAATGATAACCGCGACCACGACGATAGATTGTCTATGATGATCATCGAGTGTATGCAAATGCATGTACGACGGTTTTCGTATTTAACTAATAAAACTCATAAAGGCATCGTTGCCGATAGATAGAAGGGCAAATAGCGGGAAAAAATCGCGATGCAGGTATCGAACAATAGTGATAGCTGCTCACGATCTATCGAGTGTTAGCGATGATGACACGGCACATGACAATTACCTCATCGATGGTTATTGTTGTGTATTGTTGTATAGATGCCCGCCCTATATTCATATTCAAAAGCTCGTGCATGACGGCACAAAAATCGAAATAGTAGTTCAAGTATACCTATTCTGATTTTGTGAACAGTGTTGAGAAACCAGAATACAAACCGTGCCCCTTTTTGTGATGAAGCAAAAATGAAGAAGAAACAAAAGTCTCTGTCCCTAGAGTTGAACATAGCTGGCAATTCTTTGTACTGCACAAACTATGGTGGGATGAAACAAGTCAGAATCTTCCTAATACGTTTCTGCATGCAGGCGATGCTTTGATTCCACTCCGTGGTCATGCCCACTACCCTCTATTACAAAGATCCGGAAACTCTTGTGCTGTCCACTTCTGGGCAGTAATCGTGTGTGTATGCGTGTTTGTGATTTACAACAACAAATCTGACGTGTCTGTGACTGGTTAGCTGGATCCGAACAGAGATGTTTTATTGAGGACCAGCAAACAGAGGATAACTAGATGCAGATGGGAAAAAACACCACGTGTGGAAAACCGAATGTATGAATAATTTATGAGGTTTGGATCGATTGTTGAAATTTAAAGTTTTGCAACCAGCAGAAGGCAGTGCAAGTGCACAGAACTGCTGCGAACTGCTGTCGGCTACTTGGGAACGCAGTTGAGGCTAGTTCTTTGATTCCTTCGATTTCGGAGATTCTTTAGAGTCTTTAGAATCCTTAGAGTCCTTGGAGTCTCTGTTACGTCTGGAAGTTCTCGAATATCTTTCACGAACCGAGCGCCTTCTTTCGCCAGGCTCAAGTTTCTCAGCCCGGGCACCGGGCAATCCAGTAGGACCCATACCGTTCCGCTTCTCCCATCCCTTTTGATCGTTATCGTACTCAACTACCTCCCTGCCCAGAAGCTTTCTGCAAATGCCCTTCTTGAGATCGCAAACGATTCTGCACCTCTGGTCATACTCGTCATATGCAGTCACTGTCACCTCCGGCTTCGGAAGTAGGCGGTGTACCAAGCCTTGGTCCACCATGGTTTGCAGCACCGCTGCCTCCCCGCCCATGTTGTGACACGTCACGTTCTTCATTTTTTTCTCCCAATAATGCTGATGGCTGTTTATTTCAAAGTCAAAACCTATAAAGGAAACGGGCTGATACTTTTTCGAGAAATACAAAAGCAGCTGCAATCCAGAGGAAATGTGTTTCTCGCGAAGGCTGTAGTGCGCACGAAGAGCCCTTACTTCTCTCTCCAGGGTTCCACACCAAACCCTCGCTTTCTTAGGGATGTTAGTTGCCAGGGACATGCGGTCTCTCGCCTGCCGGATCTTGTGAACTTTCGATCCTTCAGGAAGAAGCACGAACGCCTCTTTAATATTCTTTATCTCATTTTTATCCATAGCACTTGGATCCTTTATGCCAGAAACTACCCAGGTCGTAGTTTTTGTTCCTACATCGTTCGTGTACCCTTTGGTCTTGTAGTGATTAAAGCGCACAACCTCTTTATAACTATCGATAATCTTTCCCATATTTGAGCCAGCGGCACTCATCCCATTTCCAACGACAACGGCCCCTCTTTTAGAAGGTGTAAGCATAGTGACGTTCTTGACTTGGGCTTGCGTTGTGATCTGAGACGGCAGTGTCGGCAGTGAAAAGAAAATATTGTCGTTACCTCGTAAGAGTCCAGGCGGACTCGGGAACTCTGCAAGCGTTTGTCCCTGAGAAACGCTCACATCAGGTCTCGTAAGGGAAGCAGCGTGACGGGCGAAAACGAGATCCTGGTGAGCATCCACAGCATTCGATAAATCTTCGTCGCTCCCCCGGCTAACATCTCCGCCGAAGTCGGGTGAAGAGCCTGCCCAACGCAAAGAGTTGAACCCTGGAATAGGTCCGCCTAAGCATATGCTGGTTCTCTGTATTATTGCCACAAAAAAACACGCAAAACGTCGGGCAGCAAGCATGTCTGCGCTTCGATCACTGCTCTGGATGCGACGAGTGTTTGCTGTTTATGTGCATTATCCCATGTTCGTGATAATCAAACCTTTAGATCCTCGAACCTTTCTTTGCACAGGTGCGAAGTGCACGCTCGAATCCGGCGTCAAGTTATACAGCACACACATAAAAAATACGTTTTTCATTATCATGAATAGCCTGGAGATATCTCATGCATTCGTAACTGGTGGTTTAAGTTTTAGAAAGCTACAGGATGCGCAGGGCGAGGCAGCAGAACCCGGTCGGGTGAGCTGTGATGTGAGCCCGAGCCCCCCGCCCGCCGGTTCGGGTGTCACCCCCCGCCCGTTGCATAAAGCACCCTTGCGCCCGTCCTAACGCTAAGCATCCCGTCCTAAGCGCTCGACGGTCGCGACAGCTCGCGATCCTGAATCTGACCTGCTCGTCGGTTTTCTGAATTACAGGGCCCTTCACAGGTAGTACCTTGTACCTCCAGGTACTTTTAGGTTGGGCCCATGGGTCACAGGTACCAGGTACAGGTACTTCTCGATTTTGAAATCGACGCAGGTACCAGGTACAGGTACTTTCATGCAGGTACAGGTACAGGTACCAGGTAGTACGCGGGTACCACAGGTACTTTTCAGGTACTTTTCACGTTTCGTATTCTAGGCCTACCAAACCGCTATTCGCACCTCAAATCGGGCGATAACGCAATATACCGTGTCGAAACTTTTGATTTATCGCACCTACGATAACAAACGATATATCAGAACGTTCGTCTAAGAAAGATATATTCATATAGCAAGTTTCAGCCTAAAAGGTTAAGTGTATCAAAAGTTAGCAAAATCATTTTGTCTGTAAAACCGATGCCGGCTTACAAAAAATGTCGAAAATTTTGATGTATCGTACCTATGATAGCAAACGACATACCAAAATGCTCGTCTAAACAAGATATATTCACACACCAAGTTTTATCTCGTAAAGTTAAGTGTGTAAAAAGTTGGGAAAACTGCAGTGTATCTGTCAAATTACTCTGGCTGAGACCACGAGCCTCCGGACGCGTTTTTTTCACTTTTTTAAGGATTTTTTTTATTTTTCTGTATTACGAGCTGCTTTCCATTGTTGTCTGTCGAGAATCACGCGATCGGCCGCGCAGCGGCCGAAGCTCGTAACCTCTGGCAAGCCAGAGTACTGTCAAATCGATGCCAGATTACAATCGAGGGGGAACTGCCCTTTACGCCTTTAGTGCGTCGTTTAGAGCTACCGAAGGGCGAAACACCATCGATTCATCGATTTATGTACCGAATTAAGCATCGTCCGTTCGATGCGTCTCAGGCTCACGCCCCAACGATTTTGAGATCACTCACTGGCGTCGCCATGACGCCGCGACGTGGCAAAAATCGAAAAGTACCTGAAAAGTACCTGTTCGTCACAGGTATTACCTGGCAAAATCTGGACCGCAGGTACCAGGTACAGGTACATTTCGATATTTGAAATCGACGCAGGTACAGGTACAGGTATTTTTTGACAGGTACAGGTACGGGTAGCAGGTAGTACCTAGTACCTGTACCTGCCAAAAATACTCGGGTAACTAAGTACCTGTGAAGGGCCCTGCTGAATTACAGAGCTCCGCGATTTAATCGGGCATTTCCAGCATTTTTAATGCCGCGATAAATTCGGCCGCCATTCGTTTTCCCGTAAAATCTGTCATACTGAGACACATTGCGTCTGTATGATCGCGCTTGACACACACTCGTGTTCCCAGTGAGACACTTTACGTCCAGAGAGACACTTTACGTCTGTTAATGAAGGGAAAGGGAAAGGCGAAGGGTGCTTTTTGCCCTATCCGAGGATTTTTTTAAAAATCACCCAAATTTTCTTTTGAAATTTTTCCTAGTCCTCCCCAAATTTTTTTGCCAACCCAAAAAAGGGCCCTATATTTTTCAAAAATTTTCCATTTTTCTACCTAATTGCAAATTGATATAATATAAGTTATAAGCCCCTCTAGGAGACCTATGAGTCTGCACGCACGCAATAGGTTTTGCTTAGGCATCACAATTGGGGTTTTGGGTTACCTTGCTTGTCGTTGCCAGCACGAAGGGCAAGTGGAAACAAGGCAACTAGAATGCGATGCTTCGTTATCGCAAATCCTATTACCGCGAACATGAAGCAAATAAGGTAGGTAGGAAAACAGTCAAAAGACATGCACTGTGGGTGTGGGAGCCGAGAGGATAATAACTTACAAGTTACGAGTTCAAAATATTAAACTTACAGCCGCTTATTGTATCGCAACATTAAAGAAGCCTGGAGGTAGTCGGCAAGACAACTGTCTTGATCCGATCCAAACATTTCTTTCAATAGAGAAAAGACTCTCTCACAGCCACACGAATTCGGCGAGAAAGAGAACACAATGCGAGCTGCCGCACTCCACTTTGGCAGCTCGCCTACATGGCTTGCCCACCAAGCTAGCACAGCTGAGGTGAACGATGCGACATCAGAATGGTCACAGGTGAAGCCTTTGGATGCCGCAATGTACAATGGCAGCTCACCCTCAAGCGCGGCAATCATCTTACCGCCTTCTGCTCTGGCGATCCACTGGACCCGCCCATGGCAGTTTTTTTTTTTTTTTTATAATTTTGACATATTTTGAATTTAGACCCCATATTTTTCGAAAATTTTGACATTTTTTGGGGTTAAATATCCGCCCAAATTTTGAATAAAATTTTTCAAAATCCTCGGAAGGCCCAAGGTGCTTTACGCCCGTTGCAGACACTAAAGTCATTCTCATTTCAATCTCATCTCATTTCGTGTTCCGCCAATCAGAATCCATCAGCGAAATGAGAATTCTGAAAGCAGCGACTCTCGCAAGCCAAAGGTTACGAGCTTCGGCCGCTGCGCGGCCGATCGCGCGATTCTCGACAGAAAGCAGCTCGTAAGCAGCTCGTAAGCTCTTTTCGTGTTTTGGCCTGAATTTCGCTACCTTTTGCCGTCCAGCAAACCTATGATGGAGGAAGTGATATCGCTAACCACTAGAGCTATGGCGTCCTCAATATCATAGATGGTCTAGACGGTTGATTCCAACCTATTCAACCGGGGCACCGGGGTTCGACTCCCGGTGTCCGCTATGATATCGAGGACGCCCTAGTCGCCATAGCTCTAGTGGTTAGCAATATCACTTCCTCCAAGTCGAAGGACGGGCACTGAGTGTAGTGCGCCCTAATGTGCTTCCTGAATAGTGCCAGCTTCTGCATCCAGAGAGGAGACTTACGCCGCAACTACGGTGTATTTACGCCGTAGTGCACTATCGAGGACCCTATATTTTTTGCTAGAGCCAAATTACCGTATTGACGGTTAGGGTGCTTCAGCCTTTACGGTACCGACTGAAGAACTCTAACCCCCCGCTGGATTTAGGGTTTTCGCGCGATTAATTTCGAATTTGACAACTGCTCGTTGATAGTGAAAGCTTCATTCCTTCAAACTTGCTTCACTGCCGCCGGCTGTACGCGAACATTCGTGATCATTCTCGCAAGACGCATTATTCCCTTCCTCCGGCAGGCACCTCAGTGTGTTAAGCCCTTCGTTCAAACCTCCTTCGTTACAGTATGCACCTCCTCTGCATACGACAGGGAGCGGAAACCGCAGACAACCTCCCTCTACTCCTTGGGACACCGCGGTCTCGCAACTACGATCGTCATGCACCTCTCAACGACACACCCTTTTTTCCGATGTGTATCGCAGCAGCATTTCTAGCACTACCCGAGACGGCTACTTGCATTTCAGATGTGGACGCAACTCCTTCCCAATCCCTCAACGAAAACACGCAGCGCCCAGCAGCGAAAGCCACTGTTTGTGTCAGGGTCATGACCGATGACATATGTGTCATACATGTCATACGTGTCATACCATGTCATGTCATACCATGTCATGTCATGTCATGTCGAGTCATGTCATATATTATAATGAGAGACCGTCGTCAGTACGGTCGACTATGACGGTACAGTACATGTCGTCAGATGATAAGTCACATCATCTGTCATTATTCAAGGAAAGACTTGAATGACACCTGGCATCGAGAGTTCGTATGTCGAACTCGAAGATGGCAAAGCAAGATACATCTTGAAGTAACAAACAAGAAATCATCTTCGCTTCAAGCATGTGCGGAACAAGCATGCGCAGTATTATGGGGCGAACGTATTATTCGTTCTGGCGATACTGGTCGTTCAACCAATGTCTCGGGTTCACAACCCAATGGCGGTACCATCTATGCGATGGGAGACATATGGTATTTAGATGAGCTAGCGTTGTGCTAGAGGCAACATCTTCTCACAGAAGTCTGCACTCATCCCCGCTATTATCTTACGCGTGTGTTACCGTCCTATAACACAGCGTTTACTATTATTTTATATGATATACTGAGGGCTCGCTTATCCAGCCCTAATAGATGGTATTCTAAACTCGTCCAGGCACGAACACGAGAACTCAAGTGAGTGCAGCGTTAGATATCGTATATATCATATTGTTCGCAGGTTGCAGGTTCGCGCATACAAGCAACAGCGCTCGCAATTATACTGAATATCTTCAAACCGAATAATAAATACGCTCGAATATCGACAGCATACGGATTGCGCGAGGATTTATCATCGCGAACATATCCGCAGCTAACAGCATTCGCAGAGAAATCGTCTTAATACTATAAGCGACAAGGTGTGCGCACAGTGTACGGATCGTATACATATGATGTCAAAATTCGCAGGATTGTCACGGTATGCGAGATGCAGATGCGCTAGTGAAAAATGACCGTCAGTACGTATGATTCGCATCAACTGCGACTGGACGTGCGAAATTTCGTTAAACAGCGCGATCGCATTCATTTATGCGACAATACACCGGCGACAATGAGATACTTTGTGAAATAATTGACAACATCGATTTTCGCAAATGATCTGCTTGAACCGTACACAATAATCCGCTCGTACGATGATTTTTAGCTCGTCAGCGCGATGTGCACCTGTCATGATTTCATCGGATGCAATAAACGCACGATTTTAGGGCGCATGATTCCTGATGTATCTACATGCAGCGAGACATGCATATATCTACAGTGTCCGCCATCCGTACATATGCCATGTTACGCGCGTCAATATCCTCTGCAGAATAATTGTATACAGTACTCGCAGGGATATTTTGGATGGATGCATGATGGACACATGATTACTATACTGCAGCATTTTACACCACATATTGATGACTGCAGAAATATTTTAAACCGTCAGCATTTGTATGCTTATTGCAATATAGTGTGCAAAAGATGTATATACTGAGCTTGCAATGATTGCATCATATATCAACATGCAGCACACACCAACATGCAGCACACACCAACATGCAGCACATACCAACATGCAGCATTACACCATGTATACATTCTATACTGAGTGACTGCAATATTGTAAGTTGTGCATGCATCACCAAAGCAGCTTGATCATGATATCAGCTGCAGTATATATACCAGTTTGATCACGTTAGCAACTGGAATATTAGCATCATTTTGCAATGTATTGAACAGTTCATAAGCACATTGCAGTGCATGCTAGATTATATTAGAATTCATGTTAGCATAAGGTGCCTGAAAGTAGTCTTAACATCATAATTAGCTCGTTATGTCCCGGTGGAGCCGAGATGCTCTTCGGATCACATACCGTTCTATGGTGGATTACTGGAAGGAATACTCACCAGAGCTACATGTAAAATTAACCAGCAACTCATTATTGTGAATGAGATTATATCAGGATTACAATAAATCTTAACTTGATATATATCATGCCAGATTCATTCAGTACATGGTATGCTGATCACTATCCTGCATGATAACTATCTGGGAATATTGTAATACCAGAAGTCACCTTCCTGTAAGTGTGTAAAGTGAACACACACTACAGTAATCACTCACCTTTAAGAAAACCGGAGATTTGGGGTCAGCCAGCTAATTCCACCAACTTGCGTACCCCCCCCCGCCAGCGCCAGCGTCCTATGGAATCGGTAAGAATTAGCAAGTATTTTCTTTCAATCAGCCAGCAATTCTCTTAAAAGTCCAATGATAAACACTTAAAAAGGCAACATTTTCAAAAATTTCCGCCTGCGGCGCCAGCACCCATATTTCTTATTTTCGAGGATTCCATAGCTCAAAAAAA
>LGRX02006446.1:23764-35757 GCA_001247695.2 Cymbomonas tetramitiformis
CCCCCAAAAGCTGGCTGGTTTCTTATCGCCGGGTTTTCTTAAAGGTGAGTGATTACTGTATGGCAAAAGTACTAATCAACAGTACTACACATGCACACACACTGACATTTACAACTATGTATGTACATATTGACATTCACTGACTCAGAGTGAATTGATCAACTATAATGTCTATCATGTGCATTATAATATGGATACCATTCCACAACCACATGTGCGTGTGGAATGTCAAACATGGCGATACATATGGGAGC
Source organism: Cymbomonas tetramitiformis (assembly GCA_001247695.2). Classification (NCBI taxonomy): domain Eukaryota; kingdom Viridiplantae; phylum Chlorophyta; class Pyramimonadophyceae; order Pyramimonadales; family Pyramimonadaceae; genus Cymbomonas; species Cymbomonas tetramitiformis. Next base: position 24,019 of record LGRX02006446.1, read on the forward strand.
AGGATAATACAACATGCTGTAGGGCTGGATGGAGTTATCTCCAGACCCGAAGGCAGAATACTTTGCTCATTACAACAGCTGGTAACTGTTGAGCACAGTCCATTCACTCTCACACATCGCTGGAGCAACAACAACCACTATACTGCATTCTGACAATTGACTCGGTATTGATCAGCACAAATGCATGTACCTAACCAGATCAGTACATACTATATTGAGCTGACATAGGTTGTTGTGGACATACACACACACATATATGTGCTGTGCTAAACTGCTTTGATTATAATCAAGCTATGTCCAGATATGTTTGAAATTTAGAGATATCATTTTTGATATATTCTTGGAGCACAGTCATATGCTCAAACATATCATAGGTTGATAAGTTATCACTAAAGTGGATAATCCGCTTATAGTTGGTATACATAAATATCATCTGGGAGTACATTTACTTCCATGGGTTTCAAATCAGTAAAACCCACAGATATGATCAACCTCAGATGGTGACATACAGGAATATTCACTTTAATGCCATGAAAATCGTCATGTGCAAAAGTGAAGTGAAATGCAGTACTTCTGTACTTTGCAGCTCACACACACACAGAGATATATTACTATGGAAACAATAATCAAGCCGAAAAACGGCCAAAATGGGTGAAATTCGTTTGCGATAGATTTGAAAATTGAAAATTCGACCCTATTTTATTTGATATTATGATTTTATACCTATTAAGGTATCAGAAAATCATAATGACCATAGTCATATCTCGTGTAACACCCTAGATAACAGGTGTGGAATATGTAGGGGTGTACATATTGGCTGTAACGAAATGCGTCAAAATGTTTTACGCATGATTTCAAAATGAAAATTTCGGATTGATTTTTTTTGCTAATATGATTATTTAGCTATCAATAAACAATCCCTGATTTATGCAGCACTTGTAACACCCTGTAACACCCTAAAATTAAATGTGTGTGTCAGGGGTGTAACGTACAGTAATCACTCACCTTTAAGAAAACCGGCGAATTGGGGTCAGCCAGCTATTCTCACCAATCAGCGTACCCCTCCCCCCCCCGCCAGCGCCAGCGTCCTATGGAATCGCGAAGAATTAGCAATCACGATCTCTTGATCCAGCCAGCTTATTTCTTAGCCGTAGACGGTTCACTCACCCCAGCTCAGCCAGTTTCTTAAACATCTTAAAAAACCATCGCTGAGGTTGAGATTGATATGGTTTCTAGTGTGATAATTACTTTCATGTGCCATCGATATTTCCGAAGTGCATCTTGCTAAGCACATTAAAAATGTTGTATCGCATGATAACTTTTGAAACATAAGAGTCGTGGGGGTTAAATGGATATCAGTTGAAAATGTCCCAGCCAAGTTTTCTTAACATAAGAAATTGGAAAATCGCCTAAAATTCTCTTCAGCCAGCACCCATATTTCTTATTTTCGAGTATTCCATAGCTCAAAAAAGCCAGCCAGCTATTCTCGACAACTTCGGTACCCCCCCCAAAAGAAAAAGCTGGCTGGTTTCTTATCGCCGGGTTTTCTTAAAGGTGAGTGATTACTGTACCTCCTGAAAACCACGTAACATTCAGTGTGGTATTAAATGCAGTTTTGCTTAAAAATGTTTGCAAAATATTTATACTGCTTTAATTTTACCTATTTTAGGGTTACTGATACCAAGTAACACCCTAAACACACTGTTGGGGATATGGGCCACTGTAACGTAACATGCCCTAAATGTCATCTAAATATTGGATACACTTCGTGTTTGGCATATATATATATATATCATGCTGTAATCAGCACAGACATGATAATATTTGGGCAACAACCCAAGAACTGTTGGGCAACAACCCTAAAACTGTATAAGTTGCTTCCTACAAGGACTGCAAACTATAAGCTATAAGTTGTAAGCTATAAGCTATGAGGTATATAGGCACCTGACAAGCCTGTGTGCTCACACTTCCTTGAGGAGGGAAGAAGGTGGATAGGATCACACACATATCCATTTTATATTCCTATCTGGTGATTTTTGATGGATTGCTTTTGATAAAATCACTGCATCCACAAATAACGTTGAAATCTGTGCAACGTTAAACCCACCATCACTAATAAAGTGTAAACTCGGATGGGAAACTACATCCCAATGACTATAAGTTAACTATTGCTCAGCATCTACATCCTCGAGTAAGTTCGGAATGCTGAACTATATACATAACATATACCTGATGCCATGCTTAATTGCATATCCTGGATCAGAAGATGATAGTTATATAATGTATATATATATCCCACCTGATACACTTTGGCACTATAGCCGTACATAAGAGTGGGAAGGACAAGTGCATCGCTGTAAGACTGGTTGATATAGTCCCAGTGCTGAAGGCAGAATGTGGCACCCGAATAACAGCTGATAACTGTTGGGAGACCACCATGCAAGACCTTCTAAGCGTAACTCCTTTGTCCTATGATGCAAGTGAATTGTTCACAATATGTTGACATCACATAAAAGCATTCTGATAAAAACCCTATATATCCATGTGAGTTGTCATTACTACAAATGACATGGGTTTCGAATCGTCGAAATGAGTATAACTCCGATGAATTCATTAGTACAGAATAGCCGTTGAGATTGTTCCTCCGGCTGGATTGCAATCATTTGCAATCCCTGTACATTCCGGTGACAAAATATTGCACTGGACTGATCACCACATTTGGTATAATCTGTGATATATAAGTCACCAGAGAAAGCATTGCAATCAGCACAATGCTGTCTAGACTCACAAAGATGAGTAACAGATATTCTCAGATGTAATAAATAAGAGGCACAATGTGACCTACGCTAAAATCGCGTATGCTCGGGCACTGTATTGTGACCTGCGCTGAGATCACGTATGCATGGACACAATATGACTCGTGTCAATGACGTGGACACAATTCATACAACCTCCGGTACAAGCGGACAAGGTTGACTGCCACGACATCACATCTGAAATCAATAAATCACTCAGAGAGAAGGTGTGACATCAGTACAACACCGTTAAACATATAGTCATGAGGATTTTAAAGAAGACACAGTCTCTCCGATATTGACAAACATGGTACATATATTACCATGCTCTCTAATCACATATCTGATATCCCACAGCATACGATGTTGGTAATATCAAACCACTTCGCTGCTGGAGGGTAGTGTTGTATATATACAGCACATGCTTGGGCACTATATGACCCACGCTGATGACGTGAATTCGGGCTGCATCCCAAAGACTGCGAAGCACCTTTGGTGCAATGGGCTGCAACCCGAGAACTGCTATCCAGCTTCATAGTAAGCTATCACGTCATCACATAGAGGTCGGACCTCTGTTGTATTTAAACGGCGCTTGACAACCGCCTAGCAATACACTTCCTTGAGGGGGGAAGATGATAAGCTAAAAATACAACTAAAAACCAAATAAATAATAAAGACAAATAATAAAATAAAGTAAGTTGCATCATTGTTTTTGTTTTGGTAAGCCTGACTATATACAGTCAAACCATGCAGAACTCCATGAAGTTGACACATACATCAGCCATGACATACATATGAGCTTGATTTTGAAGACCTAGACATTATATACATCTGGTCTAGCACATATCCAGACTAGAATTGTATATTGACTCGGTGCAAGCACCATAGCCTCTGCCACCGATGATCATTGAAAAGGGCAACCATTCTTGATATTTCATCTGATTGGATCATTAAAGATGTCAAGATTACTCAATGCAATATGCAGGCTACGGCCTGAGTACAACACCTAGAAAGGTCAAAGCCACTGAGCTGACCAATGCAGCATAAATGCTAGCTGCCTTTGAAGGCTACATAATAAGCCTATTGCCCTTATGTCTTGAAATGTATCCGTGTATTGGCATCTCTTTGAGGTAATCATACCTGCTGAATGAGCCATACCAACCATCTTGTCTTCATTGATCATTACATATCTGATCATACCGCTATTGAACAATGCCTATTCTGTGAGATTATTATATCACGAGGCATTTCAGTAGTGCACATTAAATAATTGTAGTGCAGCAAAGATCATCAGCTCTTCATCATACCTAAAGGTTGAGTTGTTGTCAAAAGCATTGATTCATCAGACACCATATCTCAGAGGTCTACTCATCATGGAAGACAAAATCTGTGCAATCATGGCTATTCAGCCTTCAACATAGCTAACATAGCTATACATTCTATGACCCAACCGTTGTTAAGCAGCCTCCACGCCATATGGCTAAAAGATGGCAAGTAATCTCTTCGGTCATTCTTGGGCATATAGCAATCAAGCACAGCCAATTCAGGATGTTTATCCGGAAATTCTCCAAGAGTTATTCATGTTTTCCATGTGTCATATGAAAACAGCCAATATACCGCCCTATGATGAGAGTCATCTCCTTCAGTGAGGGGAAGTGGTTATGCTGTAAAGTTGACCAATCTGATCATCATAAAAGTGACAGATTTGAGAAAATCGATTGAAACTTGTATTGAAAATGACTATTCCTTAAGACAAGGTATTGCACCTAAGGGAATAAAGGTTTCATCATCTGAAATAGGAAAAGAGTTTTACATTGACTCTAGTTCCTGAATCCAGAATCACATAGAAAATATGTTCTATCCTGTGCATATAAAAAGTACATTAGATTCAGATTCTGAGTATACAAATGGACTTGAATGCACTCGGGTTTGTACTGAGTTGCAATTGTCCAAAGTTTTTATTCTGACATCACTACTTATTTGTGGAATAGCATACTGTACAATGGTACAAACCATCCACATATAGATTGACACCATACCTGTGGTTTCATATCATTTTTGCACATAAGACAAGCATGCTTCATTGAGGAATAAAGACTCTTTGAAAGCTCATTCTGGAATGTTTAGGAATTTGTTGCCTCATCCATTAGGCCACGAAGTCTTGGAAAAGCCATGTCGGGACTCGAACCCGCAATCTGCATACGGTTTCCAAGCGCAGTTCATCCTCATTCTGGAAAGTGACAGAAATTTTATAGTCATCAACAAGTCACAATTCTATCGGATTGAAATGACACATTCATCATTCATACTTCTTTACCATAACAAGTCTCTGAATAGTGTTTGCCCAAAAATAAAATGGGCACCATTGAGATAAGTGATCATGTACTGAAGAATATACACATATCACTAGGCAATGCCATGTTCTAATCATGACTCTTTTTTAGCTTCGATACCAAAATTAACTTCGGTACCATCACTGATTTCGTTGTTCATTATGACAATCATTATCCAGAACCATTGTCTAAGTTGGGCACACCATTGTCTAAGTTGGGCACATTATAGTGACCCTAAACTGACAATGTATATGGGCTGCAACCCAAAAACTGCATATTGAATCATAGTGAATTGACATTAAATATTTGACATCATCTGGCATTTGCCACATTCAAAAACGTCAGGCATATTGCCGGTATGACGTAGAGAGAATCGGTGTTCATATTGACATTGTTACCTCGAAAGCAATCGATGAGTAATCTCAGTCTGATTTTCTATCAAACCATTTTCACATAACATAATGATTGAATAGCATTCTCCATCACCATCTGATTGGTTTGATACACCTCTTTTTAAAGGGGGAGGAAGGAGTATAGATTCATTCATCCTCATACAGCTGCTACAAATTGATTTTACATCATTGCAATTTTGCTAGGAAGATCAAAAATCTTATGAAAAGTTCCAGCATCTGTGCATAGCAGTCATAAAGTTTGACGACACGGTACATCATGCCGATTGAAGCATCAAATGAAGTCTTATTTGACTTATTGACACATAAAGTTCATTGTGGAGAAATCATAGATGTATATTCGCATGCTCTGTCATATTATATGAAGGGCACTGACATAGGAGAACGATGGTTTTTCAAATGAGAATAAGCTATATTGTAAGCTTACGACCATCACTTTGACGTCAACAGCCTGAGATGCTGATTGTCAATAGTGAAAGGATTTGTTGAATCAACCTTGGTAACATGTGTTTTGATTGATGAATTGTTGATCCATGGTTTCTTCCCAGATCTAGAGAAGCTGGCACACAAGTTGTTGCCAATGTCTTAAGTAAAGCATCTGAGCAAAGGATTGCCAGTTGTGCCATCAGGCATCGAGTTCCATAACAGCAAAGCCGAGTGAGTAAATCCGCCACTCTAGCTACTTGCCCGTCATTCCTTCCAGGTTCATGACAAGAGACAATTCATCAAAGTCATACACCGATGCATAAGTCACATGCATGGTTGCACAGTTTGTATCCGAATGCAACCCCATAGAGGTTAACACCTTAAGGGCGAATTGCCATACTGCTCATACTGATCCTGTTTTCTAGGAATTTATTTTCACGTTTTCGGCAATAACTCAAGTTCTAGACATCCATTTGCCACGATTCTTCGTATACCTTACATTATGGAACTAGGTGGATGATATGGCACCTCGTTATCACTCACACCGTATGTGCACACATGAATTTTTGTGACTCACCATCACCATACTTAAGGAAATTCTGTTCGAACAACTGCTTGGGGCATTTTTGGGCATGTGCCATGAACATGACACCACTATTGACTTGATGCCATGAGTGGGCGATGACGTATCATGGTGTATATCAATGAAAAAAAATACCCTATCCTTAATGTGAAGCCTTTAGAGCACTCTCCATAGAGCACGCTTTTGTCATCTGCAAGCAGACCACCCCTGCACTTTCCACCAAGCCCCCCACTCGATATACCGAGTTTGGTGGACATTGAAGGGTTGAGAGACCTCGCCCAAGTCCCCAATATGGACACCAATACTTCATATATATCCAATAGTTGACTACCGTGGTAGTTATGGATGTTTCCGCGCTCATACTGATCTCATACTGCTAAAAACGAATTCGCCCTTAGGGTGTTAAGCATCTAGACAGCAACTCTGGCCAACAGAAAGCCTTTCTGTCTTCGGATATCTTGAGCATTTTCATTTCCAGTTCCATTGTGGACTAGGAAGCATCATGCCTGTGCCTCGCCGGGACACTGAACAAAGCCGCATACTTGAGGCGAGCTTTACGAGATAGTGATCTTTTGCCTGTGGGGCGTCAACCCCTTATCAAATCCTGAACACTTGTTGACACCTGGATAAATTTATCATGATGCAACTTAAGTGGGATTATAAGTTCCACATAATCATATTGTCTACGTATGCTGAAGGCATAACTGCCGCATATGGTTACAATTGGTCGCAGCTTCTATAACATTGTGGCTTCTGAGTCAAAAACTGATAAGCCAAATGACTTTTGCCAATAATTGCCGACCAAATAATAATCAGGCCGTGGAAACATGTACCCAAGAGGTTTTCGTCGATCGGTCGTATATATATCAGGGCTGCATCCCAAGAACTGCAAGGCTGCATCCAAAAAAACTGCAGGGCTGCAACCCGAGAACTGCAGGGTTATATCCCTAACATTTTTTACCCTGCATCAAATTGATATGACAGGAGCAGGAATTGATCCTTCCTTGCTAAGGTGTAGTGAGCCTTGTATAAATCATACCCTTACACAGATACGCATATGCGGGTACCAATATCTGTGAAAAACTGCTAATGCTACCTTTGCCAAGACCGTGGTTCGTCATCGGATTCTGTGGCCAGTCATCCGAAGCTACCGGAGATATCGACTGAGGTAGACGGAGTTGTGATCCTGAGTTATGCTTGACACACATAACTAAAACAAATTTCACATTAGTACGTGGCGAATCCACCCTATGAAATGTTCGTCAAAGCGTGCGTACTGGACAAAAACAAAAGGAGTTTGGCAGACGGGTGAGGATTTAAAGTGGACTTATAAAGACCCTCCGATATCTCGTAAGCAGGGCCTTCTCCGTTTGCATTAAAACAAGCCCCCGGTGAAATAACTCCGGAAACAAACACGGGCTCCCCGTTGCCGCCTGTGATCCTCCAAAGTAGCTTAAGGAGGGGAGGAAGGGTTGGGTGCACTATATAAGACCGAGAATCGTTCGATTATAAATTGTTAAATCGTGGGATCATCGTTCGCAAAGGCGTCGACGGCTAGCGCAAATAATCCGTAACGTACACCTCGGATACTTTGAATCGTCACTCTGACGCACGAGCGACACGTGTGGATCAATCAGTAATCCAGCGTCAATCTGTATCACGAAACGCAATTCATTGAACCTTGAAACGTCACTCTGAAATACGATACGCAATTCAAAGGGGGCTACATCCTAAGAACTGTAAGGCATCATGCCAAGGTGAGGGACTAAAGTGGACTCAGTTCCCCCCAATAACCTAAAAACACCATGAGGGACGCCTCAAATCGGTGTAAGAAGACTGGTACCAGCAAGAAGCGACAACAACAAAGACATCAAAGACATATACAAAGGTATGCCCGTTGTGAGGTCACAACTCTTTTAAGAGGGGAGATCTGTCAGGGTCATGACCGATGACATATGTGTCATACATGTCATACGTGTCATACCTGTCAGACATGTCATACCATGTCATGTCATGTCATGTCATGTCGAGTCATATATTATAATGACAGACAGTCGTCAGTACGGTCGACTATGACTGTACATGTCGTCAGATGATAAGTCACATCATCTGTCATTATTCAAGGAAAGACTTGAATGACACCTGTCATCGAGAGTTCGTATGTCGAACTCGAAGATGGCAAAGCAAGATACATCTTGAAGTAACAAACAAGAAATCATCTTCGCTTCAAGCATGTGCGGAACAAGCATGCGCAGTATTATGGGGCGAACGTATTATTCGTTCTGACGATACTGGTCGTTCAACCAATGTCTCGGGTTCACAACCCAATGGCGGTACCATCTATGCGATGGGAGACATATGGTATTTAGATGAGCTAGCGTTGTGCTAGAGGCAGCATCTTCTCACAGAAGTCTGCACTCATCCCCGCTATTATCTTACGCGTGTGTTACCGTCCTATAACACAGCGTTTACTATTATTTTATATGATATACTGAGGGCTCGCTTATCCAGCCCTAATAGTTTGGGATACAGGTGTCGTCACTGAGAAGAAAGGTCCCAACTCTTTTCCCAGATGCTCGCAATGTAGCCTGGCTCGCTGGATGTCGGTGACGCGAGTATCTGGCCACATTCTTGGTGGAGAGGCCGCGAAGAGCGTTGGGGTCACGCCATGCTTATTTCCAGATCAAGGTTAGGTATCGGTTGGGACGACAATTATCAATCGATCCCGATTTTTTCATGTTACCAATCAATTGATTCCGGTTTTTACCTATTTCCGATCAATCGATTTTGATTTTTCAATACTGCTAATCGATCGATTACGATATTTCAGGCACATGCATTAATCGATTTCGATTTTTTCGCCTCATTATCAATCGATTCCGATAATCGCAAAAGAATGATATATCGATATCACAAAGCGGTCACCTACAAGAATAGACAACAGTGGCCAAATAGAAATTGCAAACTATAGAGAAACACATATCACAATCAATTTTGCGACCTATTGAAACACCAATCACAATCCCTACTATCAAGCCGTTACGGTAGGGGCTTGTTTACAATTTACATGATGAGTAACCGCAGACACCTGATTCTCAGCAGCCACCAAGTTGCAAGTTCATGGCACGCAAGTCTACTCCACTCATCTCAGCTCTACTTGTGTCACCGCGCATCCAATTCATAGCAGCCATAAGTGAATGTTGCAAAGTGCCTTCCTCCAACCTCTTGCGTAGGTCAGAGTGCATACCAGTAGCGGCAGAAAAAGCCCGCTCGACACCTGCAGTGGAGGCAGGTACTGCTAGAAATTGTCTCGCCATCCTACCTAAGTTAGGAAAACGAGCAGAATGCATCCTCCACCAACCCTGCACACACATCAACATCTGCTTTCTCATCTGGCATTTCACGATACGCACGGAGCTCTTCGAACTGATCCGGTTGTTGGGGTCCATCCTCCAACTCATCCTCTTCCGAGTCAGAGTTGGGGTTGCACCGCTCAAACGTTCTGCCTTTATCTGACTCGCGCACGTAATACGTCGTGTCGTCGCTTCCCGCTGGATCAAACGGTGACTGCTGTGTTCTTTTGATGTGCCCCTGGCCCTGAGCGACCAGGGTGATACCATGACTACTCTTTCTTTTGGTGCCTTTTCCGCGTTTCCCCATTGCCGCACTATTGCCGCAGGATAGATGAATGTGAGAGTTAGAAACTTAGAATCACAGCGTATTGTGTGGGATGCTGGTCAACGAGTGCTTATGCATATGGCTTGGTTTGACCCTGAAGGGTGTCGCGCCGCTGCCGCCATCCAATAGGAATTTTTGGAGGTTTGAAGGATGGATCCGGAGAGGCAGTTCTAAGCCAATGAGTCGGAGGCACTTTGTAAAATTGGTTTCGATAATCGATAAGTCAAAATCCATAATCGATTATGAAAATTCAAACTCCAATCAATCGATTCCGATATATTTCTCTCGGTAATCAATCGATTTCGATACATTTCTCTCGGCAATCAATCGATTCCGATATTTTCCCGTCGTATAATCAATCGATTCCGATTTTTCCATCTCGTAATCAATCGATTTTGATATTCCGATAAATCGATTTATCAGAATATCGGACCAACCGATACCGAACCTTGTTCCAGATCCAGAGTGGCGTTTGAAGCTTTCCGAGATTGTCACTGCGAAAACCGCAAGAAAGAAGCCCTGGATCAACGTGAGAAAGCGCGCATTATTGCTGAGTCAGAAGTTGAGAACATCGCAGATGCCCAGGACTCTGAAAGCAGACCGACGGCAGTATCGCGCAGTATTAATTCTGTATTGATGAGTGCATCTGCACGTTCGCGTTCTGGTGAAGCCTCGCAACTTTTAGATGCGCAACCGACGCAAACTACCCTCAAGAGTAAGAAGCGACGCAAGGTCAATATCAAACTTGCGAAAGGGCTTATGTCGGCCGGTATCCCTCCTAAGGCTCTGGATAATAAACATTTCCAAGATGCCTTGAAGGAGATTGCGCTTTATGGGCCTTCTTACAAGCCCCCACACTTCATATGCCAAGGCGCTAGCACCAAAAGTCCATCAAGAATTGACTCAGCGTGTGGATAAGCTCATCACCGGCGCCAAGAAAACCGGCGGCACTGTCTGTTCTGACGGCTGGGAGGACTGTACACATGAGAAGCTTTTGAATGGAACATACGTTTCCCCTACTGGATGCCTTTTTGTACATTCCTTGCTAGTTTCTGGTGAAACAAAGGATGCAGCGCTCATAGCCGATGATCTGATCAAGCCTATATATCGAGCCTATATATGTGCTGAAATTCAGCTTATACATGAGCCTATATATGTGCTGAAATTCAGCCTATATGTGTGCTGAAATTCAGCCTATATATGAGCCTATATATGTGCTGAAATTCAGCCTATATATATGTGCTGAAATTCAGCCTATGTATGTGCTGAAATTCGGCCTATGTATGAGCTGAAATTCAAACTATGTATGAGCCTATATATGAGCTGAAATTCAGCCTATATATGTGCTGAAATTCAGCCTATATATGAGCTGAAATTCAAACTATATATGAGCCTATATATGAGCTGAAATTCAGCCTATATATGAGCCTAAATATGTGCTGAAATTCAGCCTGTATATGAGCTGAAATTCAGAATATATATATATATATATATATGAGCTGAAATTCAGCCTA
>LGRX02006446.1:44804-79075 GCA_001247695.2 Cymbomonas tetramitiformis
CGTGAAGGGCCCCAGCTGCACATCCAGCGGGTGCCAGAGGGTGGGAATGAGCATCCAGTTGTCACGGTCCTCGATCCACACCAGCCGCTGCTTGTCCGCCTCGAACCTCGCCCGAAAGTCCTCAACCCGATCACGGGAGAGGAGGTCCGCGTAGATGTTGTCCTCCGAGGAAATGTACACGGGGCGAAGGCGGACGTCATGCTGAACACACACGTAGAAGAGCTGGCGGAGCAGAGGAATGTAGGCGGCCGGTCCCCACCACTTCTCCACCTGGCCGATGACGCAGTTGTTGTCGATGCGGATCACCACGGTCTTGCCCGTGATGTACTTGCCCCACAGCACAATGGCCCAGAAGACGGTGAAGAGCTCGAGGTAGCCGATGTCGTAGCTCTCCGGGCAGTCTGGCCTGAAAGGGAAGTAGGGCTCCTGGGGCTGGCAGATCAGCCAAGCCCACGTCACCGCGAACCACCTGCGGTCCAGCACCGCGCCCATGCCCTTACCCGTGGATGCATCGGAGGAGAACCACTCCCACTTGATCTCCACCCGGTCCAAACGGACCTTGCGTCCGTTGTACAGGCGGATGACCGTGACGATCACCTTCAGGTCCTGCACGACCTTGTCAGTCAGGCGAAGGTACCTCCCCCTGGCCTGGGCCAGGAGGGCGTGGGCGTAGCGGGTGTAAAGGGAGAGTCCGTACACCACCTGCCCGCAGAAGGCCAGGAGCCCAAGCAACCCCTCCATGAGTGTGCGGGGCACCTGGGAGCCCGCAAGAGCCCCCAGCCTGCGGATGTCAGCAATCTTCTGCTGTACCACCAGAATGCGGTCCTCGGAGATGCTGGCTGTGCACTGGTTGCCCTCGGTAGAGAGCAGAATGCCTAGGAACTCCATGGCCTGGAATGGCCCCTCACACTTGTCATCGTTGACCTCGAAGCCCAGGAAGGTTACAAACTCTCTGAGGAGCAACAGAAACTCAGAAACGACCCTTTTGCTACCAATCAACAGGAAGTCATCTAAGTACCCCACAATCGAGGCACCCTGTGCCTTCATCCACCGCACAATCCCCCGGGTAAACCTCATGAAGATGCCCGGCATGGCGGAGTTGCCGAAGGGCGCTCTGGTGTCCGCCAGCACCTCCTCATCCCACTCGAAGACGTGGGCAATCCAGTACATGGCCGCCACCGGGACGGAGCGGTAGGCTGCGGTGAGGTCGAGCTTGGCCATCCACAGGCCCGGGCGCAACAGGGCGTAGGCATCCTTGATGGAAGAGAACTTCTCCTTCTCCAAGTCAATCCTCGAGTTCACTCCCACATCCTCGGGTCGGGAGTAATCCCACACCGGTCTGAACTTGATGACGCCCTTCCGCTCCTTGGCGACCACGCCCACAGCGGAGATGCCCTGAATGCTCCACTCCATCTTAACCATCACGACGTTGCCCGCGGCCCTCTCTTTGCGGATCTCCTTGTCCATGGCCTCCCAATGCTCAGCGGGCACGTAGTTCTCCACCGTGTAAAAGGTGTCCTCCGGAACCGACTTGAAGGGGAATCCAACCCCGCAAGCTGCACCTCGTACCAGAAAGACCTTGTCGGGGTCCGTCTTAAAGGCAGCCGCCATCCTGCAGGCGTTGGCTGTCATGTTCGGCACCGAAGCTCCCGCATCCCGTAGCTCCGAGATGAACTCCTGCCACTGAGTCACCGATGTACCTGCAGCTGCGAGTGACACGGTGGTAGTGTCCTGCCACAGCCTTTCTCAGCAGAGGTGGCCAAAGCTTGGAAGCCGTGACGGGAGCGGGCATCGGCCCAATGTCTACCTCCCCTGCGACAAAGGAAGACTCATGGCAAGGTTGGCCGGCTTCATCCCACACCTTTGAGAAGGAATGGGTCGCCGTCGGCAACGGCATCACGCCCGCAACGTCGGCGGGTAGAGCAACCCTCCCCGTAGAAGCTCGCCGTGCCACTTTGGCCGGAATGTCATCATGTGAACTCCTCCTCGGAGGGCTCACCTGCGGCTGCCTACGGGGAGAAGGCCTTCTGCATGCGGGCACAAGTGCCCCTCGTGCCAAAGTCCCATCCCCGCGACAACCGCGGTCCACCACTAGCACCTCAGTGCCTACCTCTCCCGCCCATGCGGCACTCCCTTTGCTGTCATGTGCCTTCACCACCCGAGCCACAGCAATCTCGGGTGGCAGGCTGCCATCTCACTTAACCGTGCACGCCTGTTGGGCGTGCTTGCCCCCACACTTCGAGCAAACGTGGGGGCGGGGGCAGTCAGGAGTAGAACATCCCTTGGTTTTGTTGAAGTTCCAGCAGTGCTCGCCCTTGAAAGTCTTGGGCTTGAGCGCTGCTGGCTTCGTTGGAGTCGAGTCCAGCCGAGGCGCCTTCGGGGACTTTGGGTTTGGGGACGCCCGCGATGTCGGGGTGTAAATGTCCGTCCCCTCCCGAGACTTCAGCAGCTGGAACTCCTGCCACACCGTATTCACACGGTGCTCGGACATGTCCGCCCTGTTGTCAGTAACGAGCTTCATCAAGAAGTCGTAAAACTCCAACATTACAGTGAATCCAAACTGCGAAACACGCAGTTTAAACCAAGAGTGGAAGGAGAGGAGCACCCTTCCCTGCTCCTTAGAGGGGCACTCCACCGCGATGCGCAGAACCGCCTGCTCCCACTCCTCGATGGTCTTGCACTTGGTCTTGAGATGCAGCCGCGACTTGCCGTCGAGGCCCAACTCCCAGCGCGGTTCCTCGTCCTCCGCGAAGGTACGAAGCGGACGAACGCGCAAATCCACCCCCTTGTGTAGGCCCCCCAAAGGAACAACAGGGGCCAAGCAGGTTAACAGGGAGCCACCTGAAAATTGGGCAGCCTCCTCAGAGACCGGGTCGCCTCGAACCGCAGCCTCGATGTCAGACTCGCGCTGGCGGTACAACTCTGCTTTCGCCGGCGTCTTCGGAACGATCATCTGAGCTCCCACGGCCGGCATCGCCCGCTCGGGCAACGGAGCAGCAGTCCGCGCTCCCCCAAGAGCCTGAAAATCGGTCGTCACGAAAGCAGGGTCTACCAGCGAGACAAACTCCTGCCATCCAACCAGTGTCTTCTTCAACAAGAAGACGCGAGCTTGTAGCAGCTCCATCGTCGCCCGCGGACCCACCAAGGTGTCCGGATCCTCGGCCAAAAGTTCCCTGCAAAAATGCAGGAGCAGTGGCATTTTTGCCGGACGAACAGTGTCAAATGGGTCCGCCCCAAACCGGGTGGAACCCGTTGCAACGATCACTGCCGAAAGCCGGCGAGCATGAACCAACAAAACCTCCGCGAGCACGTCCAAAGTTTGGAGGGACCATTTCTCCGTAACGTGTGATGCCTGCGAAAGTTCGTCCAAAAGAAGTTGAATAGCAGGGTCCACCGCTGCTACTACCAAACCAACTGGAGCGGCTGCTAACGCAGCCGCATGTGCCGTGGCTTGAGCTGTAATTTGAGCCTGCATCGCGGCAAGTGCCGCCGCATGATCCTCTGCCTGTTTTTGGAGCTGAGTCTGCAAAAGCTGCAAAACAGGATTAATCGCAGCGCCCAGCGCACCCGGAGCCGCGCCCAAAGCAAGGGCCCCCGGAATCGGCAGTACACCTCCCGGAGCTCCCGCGACTGGAACTTGAGATGCCGCAAAAACGCGCAGTGACTGCAAGAAAGACCCAGCATGTTTCCAGCGTTGAATTGATTGCTCACGGACATTACGCCAAATGGCCAAACCAGCGCCCGTCTCCCAATCTACCGGCAGCCTGAATCCGGACTGAGTCGTGCCATCTTGGAGCAAAATACCCGCCAACTGCAACCTGGCAAGGTGAGGAATCTCCGGCGGCGGAATACGTACTGAAATGGCCGGCCCAACGGGCTGAAGGCGCAAAATTAACTGCTCAGAGACCTCCAAAAATTTCGCACGACCGATCCTGGCAGTAGCGACCGTGTCGAAGAAAGCTGCTGCCGCCGTAATCGCCGGAAGTACTTGAGGCGCTGTGTAAGCCGCGCGAACTTCCTCAGGCGTAGGAGCAGGGATTGGAGCGGCCATATTTCTCAAAAATTGCGCGGAAAAGTTCTCACTTCAGCAACTAAAGCTGGAAGAAAAAGCTGAACGGTGCTATGCACCTGAGGGCGTGAAGTGAGAAAACTGGCTGTAACGATGTTACAGTCAGTTTATGCAACTCCCTCACAGCCGATGCCTCGGCTGTGTGCTGATCGGGCCTAGCGGCCCGATCGGGCCTGAGCAGGGTCCCTGGGTCCCTAGATCTAACGATCAGGGAGCCTCCTGGCGATCAGGCCCTGCAGATCTAACGATCTGCAGGGGGCGCGAATCGGGAGCCGAGTTCGCGCCCCCCCCGGCAGCTAGCGCTGCCAGATGGCGGGGCCATCTCTCCCCCCAGTGGACAGGCCGGCTGGGGGGGGGCTGTGATCCGATTGCAGGCGGATAACCGAAATTATAGTGCCAATAATTTTGGAGGAAACGCGTGGCGTTCGTGGGGTTTTGCCTACGCTTGGCGTTAGGGTTTTTCTTTTTGGGAGAGCCAGTCCCTCAAGATTTTAAAATACTATACACTCGATCCTAGATACTTTCTTCGTTACTTTCTTCACTGTCGAATGTTGACGCATTAGTTACAGGCGTATTAAGACCGTTGCTATGACTTTCCAGTTCGTAACATTGCGAGAGTGTGCGACGGAACGTACCGAGGTTTGTTTTTTCAAGCGGGCGCACTGGCGCTGCCCTTGAGCGAGATTAGGCCTCCTGATCTCCAGTATCACTCGAGCGAAGTCGTCCTTACTTCGTCGTTGGTAAACATCTTCCCTGCCACGTTTTCCAGCTGCTATGTGACACGAGCGCGCGATGAGTTTGCACGTGAGACACCTGAATTGGGTTTCGGTTCTGAGATCTCGACAGCGATTTCCTATGTGAAATAACTCAGCGTGACCACCGCTCTACGTCCCAGAGTTGCTAGACGCGTACTATGGGGAAATATGAATCGCACCGCGAACTCTTTTCGAAAAACCTTTCACCACTTCTGAAAGTTTTGTGCAGAAGACTACAAGCTCGTAGATTGCTTGACACCCTTGCTGCGCTATGGGTCGAGGTGAGGGTGTCGGGAGCGAGGAGAGTGCAGTTCCCGCGTTCTCTGCGGCGGTGCGGCGGTGCATGTCGGAAGAAACTACCCTGTGTTCGTGCGTCCATGTAAAAGAAAGTCCACTTGAAAAAATGCTTAACTTTGCATATGGTTTAGTTTGTGAAAAACTAGCTGAAGTGGTTTTCCTATCGGTGGGGACAACACGCAGGATGGTCTGACTCGTGTATCCAGTGCTCAGTAGCCAGGCAGTTGCTGTCCCTGGTGGAGGTCGAGCGAGGTATGTGGTTTTATCGGATACAAAACCCTGGATCTGGTCTGGCACTATACCGCACTCCGAGCCACCGTCCAGAGGACAGGATCAGTCCGGAGCAAGTGTACCCGCACGACAGCCTGGTGGAGGCAGATGACAAACTTCAGAGGGGGACCGTCACATACGTGCGTGTGAAGGATACCACGGGCTGGCTCTTTGCGACACGTGCTGGCGAGCAGACACTGCTGCCGGTGGAGGTGGAGGAAGGCATGTGGGCATACACGGTGAACAACGATGAGGTTGGACTAGCACTGCGCCGCACCCCGAGCCACCGTCCAGAGGACATGAGCAGTCCCAAGCAGTTGTACCCGCATGGTGCCTTAGTCTGGGCGGATCGTAGGTTGCAGCTTGAGGACGTCACATACGTGCGTGTGAAGGATACCACGGGCTGGCTCTTTGTGACGCGTGCTGGCGAGCAGACACTGCTGCCGGTGGAGGTGGAGGAAGGCATGTGGGCATACACGGTGAACAACGATGAGGTTGGACTAACACTGCACCGCACCCCGAGCCACCGTCCAGAGGACATGAGCAGTCCCGAGCAGCTGTACCCGCATGGTGCAATGGTCTGGGCGGATCGTAGGTTGCAGCTTGAGGACGTCACATACGTGCGTGTGAAAGATACCACAGGCTGGCTCTTTGTGACGCGTGCTGGCGAGCAGACACTGCTGCCGGTGGAGGTGGAGGAAGGCATGTGGGCATACACGGTGAACAACGATGAGGTTGGACTAGCACTGCGCCGCACCCCGAGCCACCGTCCAGAGGACAGGATCAGTCCCAAGCAGCTATACCCGCATGGTGCCTTAGTCTGGGCGGATCGTAGGTTGCAGCTTGAGGACGTCACATACGTGCGCCCGAAGGATACTGCAGGCTGGCTTTTGACGCTGCGGCTGGCAGACACTGCTGCCGGTGGAGGTGGAGGGAAGGCATGTGGGCATACACCGTGAACAACGATGAGGTTGGACTAGCACTGCCGCACCCGAGCCACCGTCCAGAGGACATGAGCAGTCCCAAGCAGCTGTACCCGCATGGTGCCTTAGTCTGGGCGGATCGTAGGTTGCAGCTTGAGGACGTCACATACGTGCGTGTGAAGGATACCACAGGCTGGCTTGTGACGCTGCTGGCGAGCAGACACGCTGCCGGTGGAGGTGGAGGAAGGCATGTGGGCATACACGGTAAACAACGATGAGGTTGGGACTAGCACTGCGCCGCACCCCGAGCCACCGTCCAGAGGACATGAGCAGTCCCAAGCAGTTGTACCCGCATGGTGCCTTAGTTTGGGCGGATCGTAGGTTGCAGCTTGAGGACGTCACATACGTGCGTGTGAAAGATACACAGGCTGGCTCTTTGTGACGCTGAGGCTGGCGCAGACACTGCTGCCGGTGGAGGTGGAGGAAGGCATGTGGGCATACACGGTGAACAACGATGAGGTTGGACTAGCACTGCGCCGCACCCCGAGCCACCGTCCAGAGGACATTTGCAGTCCGGAGCAGCTGTATCCGCATGGTGCAATGGTCTGGGCGGATCGTAGGTTGCAGCTTGAGGACGTCACATACGTGCGCCCGAAGGATACCACAGGCTGGCTCTTTGTGAGATGGAATAATCAGCATACCCGTCCTCTATTCTGTCTGGAGGAGGCAGAATTCAACCACGGCCACAAGCGCAAGAGGCAAATAAATGATCGACCGAACGATTCCGATGACTCATTCATGTGCGTTATTTGCATGCATGCAAGGAGGGATGCTTTGTTGGAGCCTTGTATGCACGCCTGCTTGTGTTTGGACTGCGCGGCTCGCCTGCCCACGAGGGGCGCCGTGAGGGAGTGTCCACTTTGCAAGCAGCGGGTCAAGACCCACAGAAAAATTTATTTGTAACTATCATAATGGTTGATTATATCAGGCAAACAAGGTCGTGGCATGCTAGTTGTGCAAGTTGGTGCCTACATGCATGCGAAATGTTAGTGTTTGTGTGTGTGTGCGTATATATTTCTTTTTCACCTGCCGGGGGACTGGTGATCGACACCCACTTTATGGGGTACTGGCATCTCGTTGTGAACGGGGACGGCCACTGAAATGATTTGGATGATGGGATGTGGCTGTCCCTGTGGTACCCTTCTGACGGGTACTGCCTCTTTGAGTGCGTCGGGGATTCGTCTACGGCTCGCTTTTTGGGAGTGTCTTGGATTCTTCTGACGCTAGCTCCCTCTCCGTGTACAGTGCTCATGGTTATTACACATGCCGGGGGACTTGTGTTCTTTGACCTTGATATGAAGTACTGGCGGATCGCTGTGAACGGGGACGGCCGCCGGGTGGAAGTGGGTTTTGGGAGGCGGTTATCCCTGTGGTGTCATTCTGGCGGGCACTGCCTCTTGGAGAGCTCGGTAGATTCGTCTGTCGTGCTGCGAGGAGAGGCAGAAGGTGGTGAAGTACACCTTCTGTGTTTTCCCTTGAATTTTGTGGGGAGCACTTAGGTGCCCGCATGTTTCCTTTTTTGACATGGGGTGTCCATGCTGTGTGGTGTGACTGCATTCATGACATAACCATGGACCAACAGGTCCCATCCATCGACCGGGAGCCACTGGGGGGCATGCCAGCAGGGTCCGCTTACTCCGTAACCCAGAGACCAACAGTTGTTTGGCAACGATCGGTCACATCGTATCATCTTTCCATGCAGATTTGCATTTGGGTTGGGAATATGTATGCGTTTGTGGTATCTTGTCACGGCCCCGCCCTGCTCTTGATTTGCTTTTCACATCCACTGGGATGATGGTGGGCTGGCTTTTGTTGGCCGATCTCATGCCATTCAGTGTGTGCGTAAATATGATTTCCTTTTTTGACATGGGGTGTCCATGCTGTGTGGTGTGACTGCATTCATGACATAACCATGGACCAACAGGTCCCATCCATCGACCGGGAGCCACTGGGGGGCATGCCAGCAGGGTCCGCTTACTCCGTAACCCAGAGACCAACAGTTGTTTGGCGACGATCGGTCACATCGTATCATCTTTCCATGCTGCTTTGCATTTGGGTTGGGAATATGTATGCGTTTGTGGTATCTTGTCACGGCCCCGCCCTGCTCTTGATTTGCTTTTCACATCCACTGGGATGATGGTGGGCTGGCTTTTGTTGGCCGATCTCATGCCGTTCAGTGTATGGTGTGTGTGTTTTGACATGGGGTGTCCATGCTGTGTGGTGTGACTGCATTCATGACATAACCATGGACCAACAGGTCCCATCCATCGACCGGGAGCCACTGGGGGGCATGCCAGCAGGGTCCGCTTACTCCGTAACCCAGAGACCAACAGTTGTTTGGCGACGATCGGTCACATCGTATCATCTTTCCATGCTGCTTTGCATTTGGGTTGGGAATATGTATGCGTTTGTGGTATCTTGTCACGGTCCCGCCCTGCTCTTGATTTGCTTTTCACATCCACTGGGATGATGGTGGGCTGGCTTTTGTTGGCCGATCTCATGCCGTTCAGTGTGCGTATATATGACTACATCCACGACTCAAATATGATGAGAGTGATAACGGCCAATTTTCAACTTTTGCATATCGCGCGGTTTTTGGGTGGGACCACGGCTATCATATTACATTAGGTCTTGGAAACTACAAAGTAACATGCAGAAGCCCAATATGACCTGAGAACTTATATTTTCGTCATATCGAAAATCACAAAAATTTGAAATATCATGAAAAACGGCATTTTTCGTTGTTTTTGGGCCCCAATGATCCAACGGATGGCGGAAAATGTGATTGCAAATGCTAAGGGACTTATTTTAAAAATTTATTATCGACTGGAACTCGTTAGGGGAATATACCCGTTCGGTATATTCAGGTGTGTTATCAGATACGCGGTTGCGTGCTTAGTGAATACAAACTTAGACTGAATAAAGAGTTGTGATAACTTAATAACCTAAACCTAAACCCGGAACGGTCACACGGACAACTGTACTCGTACTCATACCCTAGTCACGATCTCAATCTGGACTCTCTGACTAAGGGGCCTGCCTGTCCGGGCTGCCTGGCCAGAACTCAGCACACCACCTCCATACTGGAGATGGCGCCTAGGATGCAAAAAATATAGTGTAAGTCAGTGCTGAAGCACACAGCAGATAAGTTAAGCAGCAGAGCTGCACCACCTACTGTCGTACTGTGCTATTCTGATAAGGCGCAGTTTGACTCCCTCATGAAGAGTGTTCAGAGGCCCCCAAACAGATGGGGCACGGACGTGATTAAGGTGGCCGGGTAATTAGTTTGGTAAATTACCTGCTCGGTAATTACCGGTAATTAACCCGGCACGTACTTGCCCCCGAATTATCGTACCCCCCCATACTTAAGGAATTCCCGGTAATTTACCACGGTAAGATGGCATTACCATGGCAAATTACCGGGAATTTGTCAAATTACCGTCGATTTTTACCAAAAAACCCAGATCGGCGGCTGGGAGTACGACTCGACATCCAACACAAAAACCATTCTGGTCGGGTCTAATCAATAACACGGCGACGAGAGAGGCAAACGAAAGTGACAATGGCCTCAGGTGACACCATATCCCTGACTGGGGATGATACATTACATGACTGGACGGATTCCCACGGCACTACTCATAAAGTTCCTCAGGATATCTTGGACGCCTTGACGACCCCTCTACGCGGGCAGTGCTTCAGACCACAACACTCATTCCTCTTGTCTCTGTTCCGCGACGTTCCATAATGCTATCAGACTCAGAACCCGAAGAAATCCTGTGCCCAGAACGTTCGGACCACCCTTATATGCAAGTATGACGAGTCCCTCAAGACGAATACCGCCTATCACAGGATCAACTCGGGTAAGCTCCTCAATAAGATTTTGGACTGCGACAACGTACCCGACGAGGATAAGCTTGCGCTCACGGCCAAGTGCACCGCCGCGCATGGCAAGGAGTGGCGTTCACGGTATGCGGCAAAGCGTAAGGAGAAGGAAGCGTCGGGGGCTGCAGCGTTGTCGAGTGCTGAGCAGACCGTTTTGCAAGACGTGGATCCCATCCCTCTGCTGCCAAACGACAAGAGCGACAAGCCGCCTTAGTAAAGGAATGTGGTATTCACACTTGCACAGAGGTGCAAGCGCGAGCGTTAAACTTCTTGCTTATCGGTTTTTTCTTCGCATGCAAAATTCCGTTTCGGTAACCCCACCCTCCTACCAAAGCCCGCCACCCCCTCCACCTCAACACTCCGCGCCTTTCAACCCCGCCTTCCCGCCCCTTCACCGCCGCCCTTCCTCCGCCCCGCTTCCACCTCTTTCTCCCACCACAGATGCAGCCTCGCTCCACCTCCACTTCCTTTGCTGCTTCTCCGCCGGCATGTCCTTTTAGCGCTCAGCGTAGTTTTGCCATGCCGCGGTTTCCTAGGCTGCTCTGGCCTAGATGAGGCTTCCGGGGCGCGATATGAGGATGACTCCAGCTCCCTCTGTCTTCCAGGTGCCTGCTAGCAGGATTACGGCGGACTCGTGACTTTGCCATTATCTTCAGCGTAAATGTCTTATTAAATTCCGTTTGTTGTCGTAGGAAACGTTTTCTTTGTCGTGTTCATCAATGCACTCAGTCCTGGCTATGCGAAGTGGTTCGCCGCGTATGAAATTGGTGCATGCATGTCAGTGACACAGGTACGTCCCGGGTGTAGCCCAATGGCGTAGTATGCAATAGTTGGGTAAACTTGTGCCTCGTGACTTTCTGTCTGCGCTTCTCTGTAAAATATTCTGCTATTTTGTGACCGCGCATGGTCGAGCATGTGGGGCATTATGCACTCAACTATGCCCAATGATCGTTGTGTATCCACAGGAACCGATAAAATCGAATGCGGAACTCGTATGCAATAGTTGGGTCAACTTGTGCCTCGGGACTTTCTGTCCGCGCTTCTCTGTAAAATATTCTCCTATTTTGTGACTGCGCATGGTCGAGCATGTGGGACAGTATGCACTCAGCTATGTCCAATGATCGGTGTGTATCCACAGGAACCGAGAAAATCGAATTCGGAACTCGTATGCAATAGTTGGGTGAACTGGTGCAGGCGCTAATTACCTGGTATTGCCACGTATGGCAATTACCGGTAAATTACCCGGTAAATTACCAACCCCCACTTTCGAATTACCGGTAATGCGGCCACCTTAGACGTGATCGGAGAAGGGTGGGAGCCCAGAGTTTAAGTGCAGAGCTCGGACAGGTTCCCACACTATCGATGCAACGTGGTGGGGAAGCCCATGTTGGCCCTGCCCACCATAATGGCTACGCAGGCCTCGCACGCTTTCAGAGCTCGCACGGTGATGCTGAGCAAGGACGGCACTGGCTTCATCCGAGATGTGGACCTGTATGAGAAGGCCAGGACAATGAGTTATTCAGCGGACGTGCTAAGGCGCTCTGGTCTCTCAGACGTGGAATTGCAAGTGGGCTTGGGCCTGGTCATGGACAGAAGGGCCATGGAGGCGCTTTACGCAGTCTCTGAAGTGACCACAACGTCAGTTGCCAGAGCGCAGGGAGTCCATCCAGCCACCCGGCAGGACGAGCAGCCTCAAGCCATACATGACGCAGGAAGAGGAATGGGTGCAGGTCAAGCGGCGCGAGCCGATGCAAGCGGGGATGGCTGCGTGGCTCAGCCACAGCAGCAAGTTCGCAGCAGAGCAGTCAGCCGCCGTGGAGGAATGTAGCTGGGATGGCATCTGCCAACGACTGGTGCAGGGGAGAAGTCCTGTCGCGATTGACCGGCCCCTGGCCGAGAGAGTCTCCCAAAAAGAGGGTTTGGCCGAAGATTGGCCGAAAGACTTTTGACCCTTAAGTATGCAACAAGATGTCAAAACAAGAAAAAAAACAAATGTTTTCTCGAAAACTGGCCGAAAGGCCTCCGGAGAGGACTTCTGCCTTGGACTGGTGAAGGCAGGGGTCAAGGTCCGCAGAGGCCTGGGGCAAAAGAAGCCCAGCCCATACACGGAGGTACAGCGGAGATAGAAGGACCTGGCAGCTGGAACTTTGGAGACCATCGCAATACGAGACCCGGGCGCGGACAACGTTCGTGAAAGCTAGGGGGGCGAAGGAGTCCCGCATCGAGATACCAGAGTGGGCACCAGCAGGGCGAGTCGTGCCCGCCATGCGGCTGTCAGCCTTGTTGGACACAGTGAGACTCGCTCAGTTGACCGCCAGTGTAATGGAGCAGCAGTCGCAGAGGGAGCTGTGCAGAGATGTGCACACCAATCAGGCGTGCATGAACTGGCTGAAGTCAAGGATGGCAATCGAGCCGCCTGAGACTGATAGGAGAATGAAGGGTCCTGTCAAGGGCACGCTCTTACCGTTGGAACGAAGTGGAATGGGAGCTGTACCTCATCACGGCGAACGCGAAGAAAGTGCGGGTGCCCAAGCCAGAGGATCGGCTGGACCTGGTGAGAGAGTACCACGAACGCACAGGATACTGGGGCTGCAAGCGCACGGAGCACCTGCTATGCCAGAAACACTGGTGGAGCGGCATCCGGGGAGACGTGCTGAAAGTCGTGCAATAACCGTGCGAGATCTGTATCAGAGTGAAGACCCACTACTACGCGAAGGAAGAGGCTCTGCCGCACCCACTAGACATAACGTCATTCATGTACAGGATGGTGGAGCTTGGACCTACTGAAACCTGGCAAGGTGACGGCTGCGGGTCACCGCCGGATATTGGTGATGGCGGGGCATTACACGAGATTCGTGATCGCTGTGCCGCTGCCGGACAAGGAGGCGAACACAATTGCCTGGGCGTTCAGGAACCACGTTCTGTCAGTCTTCGGGGCATCTGCAGAATGTCTGGTGGACGGTGGCGGGGAGTTCGAGGGAGAATTTGAAAAGCTATGCGAGAGCTGCCTGATCGACAGGCGGGTTACTTCACCAGGTTCGCCAGAGGGCAACGGCTTTGACGGAGAGGGTGGTCTGCACCATCAAGTTCTGCCTGAAGAAGTGCGCGTTGGTCCATGTGCTGAACTTTGAGTGGGACCAATTCCTCTGGGCGATCGTACTGAGCTACAATGCAGCCAAACAGCAAACCAAAGGAGTGGCCCCGTTCACCATGCTATTTGCTCAGGAGCCCACAGTGCCACCAGACCTCAAGGGCAAACCTGCCTTGGAGTTTGACACGATGCCGAAGAGTGACGCGGACGCACCGGTCACCGATATGTTGACGTGGGATGAAGTGGTGAAGAGGCACATAATACACGCTGGGTGCAACCTGGACGTGGCCCAGCACCGGTACCCGCAACGATACCAGCAACACAGGTCAGGGTCGTATCTGCCTAGACCTCATTGGTTTGCTGCAGGAGACTTTGTTTATGCCAAAAGCAGGCCCAAGTGCGGAAAAATAATTAATATAGAATAAGTTTTCTTAATCTTAGAATAACCCGTTTTCATCGTTAATTTAGAATAAGTTTTCTTGATGTCATCCGGCTATGACCGGTGGTCCTTTTCAAATAATGTGCACACGCGTGCCATCATGAGGAAGCCTCCAAAAAGCTTTAAGAAGGTTTGTCTCGCTTGTGATAATGGTGGGCGCCGTTGTAATAGACACTCACGGCGTGTCCTGCTTGAAAAAAAGGCCCCTGTACTTCTTCTAGATCCTAAACCCTTTGACTTGCCTTTTACCGCTGCACGCGACCGGCAAGCATCTTTGAAACTAACGAGTTTCAAAGATGCGTTTTGTATTTTGGGTGCACCCTAATTTTACAAAACGGCCGAGCGCTTCCCGTTTGTGCGGGATATTCACATTTATTCCATGGAATATTTCATATGGATTAACACACATAAGCACGAAGGCATCGGCCACGCATCTTTGAAACTAACGAGTTTCAAAGATGCGTTTTTTGTCATTTGGGTGCGCATACCCAAATAACAAATCAGCCGAGCGCTTCCCGTTGGCGTGGGGTATCCAACGCTTGAATGTTGAATATTCATTGTAATATGAGTTAGCAAGCGAGGTTGCAAAGGCATCGGGACAGAATCTACGAAACTGTCCTATGCCTTTGCCTTTGGGTTTGGGTTCGAAGGTGACACCCAAACCCAAAGATGCCAAACAGCCGAGGGCTTCCCGTGCGTCCTAACGCACGAAACTTGGCACGAATACTACCATGGTACATATATTTAAGTTACCAGAAGCTCAAGGCTTCAAGTTACTTGTGCGCGAAACGCGCAATCTATTTCTAAGGCAGATGTTTTGGGTTTGGGTTCGAACGTGACACCCAAACCCAAAGATGCCAAACAGCCGAGGGCTTCCCGTGCGTCCTAACGCACGAAACTTGGCGCGAATACTACCATGGTACATATATTTAAGTTACCAGAAGCTCAAGGCTTCAAGTTACTTGTGCGCGAAACGCGCAATTTATTTCTAAGGCAGATGTTTTGGGTTTGGGTTCGAACGTGACACCCAAACCCAAAGATGCCAAACAGCCGAGGGCTTCCCGTGCGTCCTAGAGCACGAAACTTGGCACACATACTGCCAAGATACATATCTTTCAGTAACTTGAAGCTCAAGGCTTCAAGTTACTTACTTTTTTTCAAGCAGAACACGCCGTGAGTGTCTATTGTGGCAAAGATGGCAAATAATAAAAGTCATTATGCGTAAAGAGTCGTTATTCACGGCCGTGACTTTTAGATTCACGGCCGTGAATCTTTCCGAATGGAACCAAAAACCGTTCGATTAAAATCGAACGGTTTTTGGTTCCATTCGGACATATGGACATCACGGCAAGACAACTCTTCAGTGTAATATTTCGCATGGCATGGGGATAGCTCAACAGGTACAGTACAGCGTCATGGATGCATGCACCGGTCATAGCCGGATGACATAAAGAAAACTTATTCTAAATTAACGATGAAAATGGGGTATTCTAAACTTATGAAAAAATATTCTAAATTAAATAGCCTACCCCCAAGTGCTGGTTGAAGACTGCGACCAAACCAGCGCCATACTCAGGGTGGTGGCCGTCAAGGACACTGGCGTGGTGACGCTGGAGGACAGGACAGGTCTGAAGGAGAAGACCGCAGTGAGTCACATTGCACCGTGCTTCCTGCAGATCAAGGATGAGTATGACTTCCGAGAGGTAGTGCCGGGGAAACATCGTGCCTGGTGCCATGTTTGCAAGAGGTCTGACAATGACAGCAAGATGTTGTTTTGTGGCCGTTGCAACAAGAGCTACCATCTCTGGTGTCTTCAGCAAAAACTGAAGAAGGTACCGGAAGGTGACATGGCCCATGCTGTGAAGCCAGAGGCAGCGCGTGCAGAAAGGTGCGCTTCGGGTTGTGAATCAAGGAGCGCTGGGCGAGGAAACTGAAGCAAGCAACGTCAGTTTTGCTGGAAAAGACGCCAAGTCCCACCACCGTCAGGGCATATATCTTACCGTGGCGGGCCGGCCCGGGGCCGTAGCGTGTCACGCCGGGCCGAAAGCGGGCCGGGATTGGATCAGGCTGCGGGCCGTAGACGAACGGTGAAAATCTCAAAATTTTACGTGAAATTTTCGATTTTCACGATATTCCCATGATTAAAATTCGAAAAATTCGCATGCGGCGGGCAATTTTTGAGACTGACCGGGCTGGCCGAAACGGGGCCTGAAAAAATTTGCAACTGCGGGCCGCAAAATATTTTGGAAGATATATGCTCTGACCACCGTCCTGGAGTTCGACGTGGGCCCAATGAGAGTCATTCTGAAGGGCGAGGCTAAACAGCCATGACTGGCTGCGAGCCTGGCGCAGTTGCAGTATAAAGAAGAGGGTCGATCTGGACAATGTGGCAGGGTTGAAGCAGCTGCTGGACTGCATAATGCCGGGGAGCTGGCATGAAGGGCATCTCACACGACTTAGCAGGGAATGTGCGAAGCAGAAGGAGAAGTCAAGGAGCCTCAGATCAGAGAAGGGGGGTCCCTGCAATGTGGCATCTCACACGACTTAGCAGGGAATGTGCGAAGCAGAAGGAGAAGTCAAGGAGCCTCAGATCAGAGAAGGGGGGTCCCTGCGGAAGTAAGAGGGGACGTGCAGAAGATGAAGCGCTCGAAAGTGAAGGAGGCCAGCTTGTTGGACTGGGGATTGGAGCTAGTGATTACAGCGCCGGCCGAGGTCAAGAGGCTCTCAGTGGAAGTGGACTGGTCAGAGATTCAGATAGTATGGGACCCATGGGCGGGCACTGGTGTCATATGCAAGGTCCTGAAAGCAGCAAACCCACATCTTTCTGTGATGAACATCGATTGGAACGTGCATCTGGGTTGGAGAGAGGCCAGAGATGCCTTGCAACCCGGTAATTACCGGTTGTGGAGAAAGCAGTATGGAGTGTGGGATGCTGTGGTCACTTTTCCATGGTTCGCTGTGCTGGACATCGCGTTTCCCCTGGCAGTCTTGGCGAGCAGGGTGGTGGCATGCATTCATGTGCCATCGCACTACATGACGGATATGACAGAGCCAAGGGCGAATTATTTCAGGGAGCTTTGCCATGCTGGCAGGGTTCACGTTATTGGGCATCTGGAGCATGGTCCCATAGGTCGCAGGTGCATGTGGGTTATGGTGTTCAAGAACCCCATGATCCGTGCGAAGATGTTAAGCAAAGGAGAACACCAGGAAGCTGGGATGTACACTGTCAGTATTGGTAGGTTCGCAAACAACGTGGACATGCCAGATTGCGCAGAGGCTGCAGATGGTGCATGAAGAGCACTTTGCCTGACCTTCAAGCAAAGAGGAGGGAGTTAAGGGGTTGTGCACTCATATACAGCCTTTTAAAAGTTTTTCGAGCAACACTGGACCTTTAAGTGTGGCACGCCTGTAGTGCAGCAATGAAGCAGAGAAGGGTGATACTTTTAAGATATTGACAGTATGGCAAGCCTGGTAGGTAGTCACGACTGTCACTTGTATAGTGGTTGCGACATGAGTATTATCGATACGGAAAGCGACTCGTCTGACTGCTCTTTCGGGCTCATGATAAGCGGATCAGGAATTTCACGGAAACCGGCCGCCTCCGACCGAATATTTCCGTTGGCATCTCGGGTAACGAACTTGAACGGTCGGGTATATAGAAGTCGGGGCCGATGGCGTCATACAACTGCTGCAGATTGCGTGTAGCCTCGGCTGGGCGCCAGTCGGGTGCCCGATTGACACGCACCAGCTTTTGCTCTTTCGCCAAGAGCGGACGGGGATCCACTTATTTGGCGGAGTAGCGACTACGAAGAGAATGTTCGGCATGGAGGGTTTGGCGAACTCATCCAAGCGGTACACAGCCCTTGATGTCGATCAAAGCTCGTCGTCCATCACGGTCGGACTCCGCGTCAGTGCCCAGAAGTAGCCCGTGTGCCACCGAGCCACGCTCCACCATGTACGAATGAATATCGTATAGGAGCTCGTTATCGACCTTGGGGATAAGCGACCTCCACTGTGGGGTCGTCGAGGTTGAAGACCGCCATGTCGATTCCAGCCTTGTCGAACTCGGACTTGATGGACACCACCAGAGGGGTGAAGAGCTCAATTTTATCAGATGCGGAAAACCGTTCGTCCTTACTGCCAAGAACGTAATCTCGAATGTACCTGTCCCATGTTCGGTTCCGCGTGTCGCGGTAGATGGCGCCAATCTTGTGCGTTTGCAGCTCAAAGCGTGGAACCCGCTAAATTTGCTGGAGCGGGCGCAGCCACCGGTGGGTTTCGTGGTGTAGGCGTGTCGCGAACCGCGTCTAATAGTTTATTGGCAGGGTTTAAATAATTGGAATCCCTCCAAAGTGCCTCGCGGGCGTGCGCGTTCTACTTCTTGTACCCTCCATATGAATAAGAAGGCCAGTAAAGACGTTTCGGCAACGCTGGGATGCCCATGCTAGGGCGGGGCCGAGTGAGATGAACGTCGTAAAATGGGCCATGCACTGCAACAAAACACATTTGCTGAAGGCAGAGCGCAGGGTGATGTCTGCGACCATACGGGCAACAGTCGTCGAGCGTATATAGTGTTGCAAAAGAAATACGCAAGTCCCAAGAAAATCCTAACCTAGTCGGCTATCATAGCTACCATAACTTGCCCAAATCGTCGCGCGGCCGTTTAAACTCGTTCGTAACCCATCTGTGGAATGTCGCACGGGCACCCCATTGCGCCTAACGCCTCAAGCGGCGATCTTTAGCCAATCATGGCTATATTCAGTGGGAAATTAGCGTAGAGTGGGTCCACCGACCTAGTAGAATACACTCTGCGGGGTGTCGAAAAACTCTCAGTACACAGTTGTATCGGTAGGTGAACATATGTTGTGAATGATAATGCCGAAACGAAAACCTAAACCCGCAGTCGGACAGCGAACTGTACTACTACTAACTACTGAATAAACCCGATCGGTCACAACTATAGTCACCCGTCACTGTCATCACAGACACCGGGTCTGTCAGAGGTCATAACCGGGACTATTGCGGTCAGAGCGGTCTGACAGATCTCAGCAGACTATAGAACTGTATGGCAGCTTGGAGATGGGCGGTCAATCTGACATGCTGGAATTGGCACACCGACTCGGTCAAGCGCCACTTCCTATAGTAGGCCGTATATGCCCGTCATCACCAGTACCCAAACTCTAAAACCTCGACCCAAGTAATAATGGGCAGGTCATCTTTCTTACGTCACATTCCGAGTTCGACTATCCGAAGGGTTTAGCGTTCTTATCGATATTTTACCGAGTTTCAGTCCACGCACACGTTTTTGACACTTTATATCTAGCCATGCTTGGCTAAACACCGACGCCTAGGATGGAGTGAGGGACTCCGCTAGGGGTTAAGTGCATGTGCGGTATAGCCTAGAGGGCGACTAGTGGGTTGATTTCATATGCGGAGGACCTCGTGCACTAGGTGGGATCTACTTCGCGGCAGTATCGTTGGTTGGTCGACGTCTGCACCGTTATCTCCACGCACATACCCTTATATTTCTACACGGCCCATTCCAACCGTTGTCAACTCTTTTGCATTTATTTCGGATATTTGAAAGAGGGGTCAATCTAAATAGTTTCCTCCAATATACGATTGCGAAAATTCCAAGGAATCCGGCCATTCCATTACAGTATGAAAACACAGTAAGCTACATCATGGGGCCATATTCCAATTGTGGAAAGTCGGTGACCTCGTCGGGCTTTCCTGGCAGAGGAGGCGAAATAATTTTATGTGATGACGTTGGAGTACGGTGACTACGCCCATGGCTACGAGGGGTCTGGAGGTTTACAGGTGCTTCACCAACCCAGATCTGTAAGGGATTCAACTCTTGTCGCTCGGTCTTTTCCTGTACATACAAAGGTCACCGCGCCTTAGCGTGCGATAAACATACTCACGCAGTCGATGCAGTGAACATTTGCGGATCTTGGTACAAAATCTCGTCGTTTTTGTACACGATATTGTGATATAAAAAAAATCGTTTTGTTTTTGCATGAAAACCCCCAAAACACGAAAAAAAAACTATGCAAAAAATTGACCACGATATCGTGGACAAAAACGACGAGGTTATGTCGTGTCACCCAACATTTGCAACCTTCTACGCACGTCTACTTTATCAGCGAATTGGAATGCGCACAACGTGGATCATGCCAGCACAATGCTTCGATGGCGCATATGACACGCAGCTAAAGTGTACACATTTACTGTAGTATACCAGTGCCGGGATATTTTTGCTGCCAATATCGAGCGCAGATTGCAAATCTGTCGACGGAGCCTTTATATCTCGCAAGGGAGATCGAACTATTTGAAATTTAGCATGGTGTGGCTCATACTGCCATCTCACACGGCGGTATCTTATAATAGCGACGAGCTCTTAGCTTCGTTGCTTTTAGCAAAGGGACTCACCTTAATCTCGCCAATCACAGAAACTCCAATCCCTCGGAGGTCACCACGTAAGTCTGCAGATGGATTCCACATCAATCAATTTGTATTCCAGAGGAAGCTTCTTTGAATCAGGACAGTCCTACTGGAATTGGCCAAAGGCAGGGATGCCACTTTCGCCCAGGATGAGCAATATGGTCTGATACATGGTACATGGACCGGCCACGTGCACACATGAGCACTCTGCATAGAAGAATTGCGCAGAGAAGCTCGACATTGCTAGGGGAAAAGCCTATATGGCGTAGAGGGAATATTGGTAGACCGAGTGCAGCGGCCATCACACCACTCACGTGCTGCGCTCCAGGGAGTTTGGAGGCCAGCAGTGCAAGGAGCGTGCCTAACCGCTGCCACGTACAAAATCCTTTCACTCGCCATTATCCCCACAAATAACCATCATGCCCCAGGCAAGCGGGTTGTGAAGGCTGCACCCCTCTCTCCAGCCATCTCCAAAAGGAAGTCTCCTGGCTAGACCACCCTTTCCAGAGCGCGGAGAAGATCTCAAAAGAACGAACATTCTCTTGCCATCAGTTTTCGTCCGGGAACTGTGAAACCAGTAGTAGAATCCAAATGACAACTCATGTGTCATCCAAAACTATGGTTGTGTGGGTGTGGTGCGCGCGCGTGGCCACTGTAATGGCTCTTGTGGTGGCTGTGTGCCCACTGTGGTGTGCCACTGTGGTGGCTCTTCCTAGGTTTCTCATCTGTGAGAAAGATGTCTTGGATTGGTTATCCTTCAACATCTTTCTTTGAATTGGGAAACAAGTAAAAAGAAGACAAAATAACATTATATCCGACATCCTTGAATGGATATCATTATATCCGACATCCCTGAATGGATGTCATTATATCCGACATCCCTGAATGGATGTCATTATACACGACATCACTGAATGGATGTCATTGTACACGACATCACTGAATGGATGTCATTATACACGACATCACTGAATGGATGTCATTATACACGACATCACTGAATGGATGCCATTATACACGACATCACTGAATTGATGTCATTATATCAAGCGTATCACTGAATGGATGTCATTATACACACGACATGACTGAATGGATGTCATTGTACACGGCATCACTGAATGGATGTCATTATACACGACATCACTGAATGGATGTCATTATACATGACATCACTGAATGGATATCATTATACACGACATCACTGAATGGATGTCATTATATCTGATATCCCTGAATGTGGGTACCGCACAAACCACTGTGACATCGTTGACAGATCAAGGTCATCCCTGACTGTAAAACCAAGCGTTTTGCTGATTTTCAGGCCTCGCCACGCAGCCCTCATGGGGACACCGTGCGCAACTGGTGCACGCAAGGCCACAGCCCATTTTTAATTATAGACAGTGAGACTTCGTCCAAGAGTCATTTATAGAGGGTACAACTTTTTCTGCCTTGTACCTCCCGCTGGGGTGCAGCCAATCTCCCGGATCATGATGTGCTGTTTTAGCGCTGAAATTCACGGGATTAGGAACATCATTCGCGCATTTGTTCACTTTTTTCAAGTCTAATATGCATAGGCTTTGTCTTTGGCGGCCACCTCGCGTGGAGTCGCACGCGCTTGTTCATAGCGCTTGCGGGAGGTTGCAATCCCGCGACCTCCCGCAAGTGCAAGATTCGAACAAGCGCATGGAACAAATTTCGCTCATAGCATGCTCTGCTATGGAACTCTTTGCCTACTCACCCACATGCGCTCTTAGAAGCAAGCATATGCGTGAGCGCGCCCGCTTCCGATGTGACATGGTCGGAATCGTCACTTGAGTCAAAATGTTCTCCGCTCCCCGCAAAATGATCATCCCGACGTAGAGAGCAAATCTTTCGGGATGCTTCATACTATTGGATTGAATAGTATCATATGACGGTAACAAGTGCAATTTAATGTGTTATATCACGAATATCTGCGTTAAAACGTCACTCAGTAATGCAGTTCTTTAACCTAAGCGGGCAAAAGTTGCTGTTTCAGAAAGTTGAACATTGAACAGAAAGAAAAATAAGCGGGATCTAACGGTCTGAATTTCGATAATGAAATATGTTGATCGCAGTCCGTCCGTTTCATCCGCTTTCTTGGGTACCGTCGTCTTCGAGTTTTAAAGTGGGGAATTATAATTAAATCTGTCAAGATTTTCACAGTACTTTGTGCGGTACCCACTGAATGGATGTCATTATATCTGATATCCCTGAATGGATATCAATATGTTTTCTTTGTTTGTTTGTAACATACCCATATCCATTCAGGGATGCTTGTTGGGTGTTTCCATTGGGCATTCTATATATACATGGTGCAGGAGGTGCACATTGTGCACAAACTCCCACTACGGCGAATATTAAATCTTTCTACAAGAGACTCTTGCTTCTCGATCAGACATGCAACCTCAGAAAGCCCCGCCCCCCCCCCAACCTGAAAAGTAGGTCTAGGGATACCAGGGATTTTGCTACAGGCCGGCTTGTACCAAAATCGGATGGCATATGCCAGCGGCGGGCTGGTGCCGTAACATATACATGTTATTCAATGGAATCTTTGGTGCACGGTGCAATGTCAACTCCCCACACTCCCTCTGAAATGGCAGCCGGCAGGGATAGCACAGATGGCAAAACCCTCATCAGGCTCGCCAGCTTGGTAGCGATAGCTACCCTTGAGTGGGCAAGGCAATCCGCACGACACATGGCAACCACAAGCACCGCTCAAGGGTCTCGCGGCACGCACCAAGGATGATGCTGGCGCTGTTCATCGGCCGGAAGCGCTCGATATGGCGCTGACTTTGCACCTTCTCCAGGATTTCTGCTACACGAAATCCTTTGATATAATTGAAACTTAAAACCACCTTCAGCCCGTTTCCGGGTCTGCGCCCATCCCACCCTCTCCCCTCCCCTCCCCAACACCCGCAGAGCACAGCCTCAACGGAGAGCGGACTGAGAGAGCTGGATGCCCGCGGGCCGCTACGAAGACCGCACCTCGCATCTGCCAGCAAGCAAAAGGCAAGCCTCATCGCTGCAACGGGAAAGTTGACGCCACGTGGCTACTGCGGTGGCCCCTCCCTAGCGCCCGCGCTCCGGTTATAGCGTGCCCCGCGCCCCAGCAGGTGCAGGGGCTCTCGTGAGCTCGGAGCTGGCGCGCACCTCGTGGGGCTTAGAGCCAGGACCAGCATCTGCAGGGCGCTGTGCACTGCATCCTCCTCCGCTGCCAGCGCTTGGGGGGTCTCATCAGCCTTTGCGACCTGGTTATCGGACAATGCGAGGTGGTTATCGGTCAAGTCCAGCGTCGCCAACGCCGTGTTGCCTCCGGCGGCAGTGTCCCCCTCGACGACAAGCCGGCTCTGCGGCCTGTGGCCATAGCTGGAGGCCCTGTGCCTGCTGGAGCTGGGGCGTAGACCGCTGGACCCCGGGCGGACAGGGCTTCCTCGGTCGTCTGACTCTGCATGGACTTGATTGACGGGCTGGAGCGCGACGAAGAGCGCGCGTGCGCCCTCTGGCCCGATGGAATTGTGGCGCAGGTCTAAGTGCAGGAGGTTCCGGCTTTTAGACAGCCCTGAGGCGAGCGCCGCTGCGCCACTGCACCCGATGTAGTTCCTCGCCAGGCTGAGCATGGTGACAGAGCACTGCTCCTTTAACGCCACTGCCAGTGACTTGATGCCCTACGCAGCGCCCTCCGCCCCAGCAGCCCCGCGCTCAGTCCTCAGCGGCAAGCGCCAACCCACGTGATGGCATCGGAGCGTGCCCGCCCCAAAGAGCGCTGACAAAGAGCGCTGACAAAGAACGAGAGCACTGTCGAAGAGCGCTGACGAAGAGCGCTGACAAAGAACGAGAGCCCTGTCGAAGAGCGCTGACGAAGAGCGCTGTCGAAGAGCGCTGACGAAGAGCGCTGACGAAGGGCGCTGACGAAGGGCGCTGACGAAGAGCGCTGCTCATCTCCAGGCGCGGCGCCGGCAGCAGGAGCACAAAGTCCACGGCATCCTCCACACAGCTCCTGGGCAGTCGATGGCAGCAGCCGCACGGGTCCTCGGAAGTCCCAGCACGATCCGCGCGGCTCCCAGGCGGCAGAAGCCATCTGGGAGTAGCCCACAGATGAGGGAAGGGAGGAGAACGGGGGACGGGGGGGTCCGCAAATGGCTGCTACAGTGCTCAAATGTGTGGCGGAGGTGGGAGCCGTTGGGATCGCGTTGCGTGTGCGCGCTTGCTCTGCAGAAGGCCGTTCGATGCCTCATCTCACGGCCCTCGTTTCCCTGGTCGCAGAGGGGTGAGGTGTCGCACCTTGATGACCTCGGGATCGGTGTCGCAGGCCCGGCCGCAGATCTGCGTGCTCACGAGGGAGAGCGTGGTGATGGTGATGGAGGCCTCACGGCGCCTTTTGGGGCTCTGAGGCAGGGGCACAATGGCTTTGGCGGTGGATGCCACTGTGGACCCTGCGGAGAGCATCAGGGAGGCTAGATTGTTCTTGACATTGCCGAGCTCAATCTGGGGGACCGTATCGGGAGGGGTCATCGGGGCGGAGGGGAAACTGCATTCCCCCGTAGGAGGACTTTTGCAGGTGAGACTGGGCAGATCCAGCACGAGCGTCTCCGCGAGAATACAGGCGCCGAGGGATCCAAGGTTGTTGTAAGAAAAGTCCACCGTGTGCAAGCATCTATGGTGCGGAAACTCCACCACCAGCAACTTCAAGTCCAACGGCTGACTCCGGCCTCCCCTCCCCACCCTCCACCCCATTCTCAGAGCTACCTCCCGACATCCACAGGCGCCCGCCATCCATGCCGCAGCGCTTATGCAGTGGATGGCGCCGGCGGCGCCAGTCCCTCCCGTGGGAACCGGTGGATGATTGGGGGAGTGTGATGCACAGCGAGCGTTGCGCCTCTTTGGCAGTGGCGCACGGGGCGGCCGTCGGATGCTTTTGTTGCATGATCAACGAGTCTGCGAAAGCCGCAGGGGAGGATCCGCGGCGTCCACTACCTGCGGACCCCCTTTGCATTGCAGAGAGCCCCGTCAGCAACCCCCAGCGGAGGCTGCCGATCAATCTCCCGGAGGGTCCACGGATGCAGGCCCGGTGTCCGCAACAGGCGCGAGCCCAGCAGCGCACCTCAAGGCTGGTATCGGACAGGTCGAGGTGCACGAGGTTGCGGGCCAGGCCGGCCAGGGTCAGCATGCTGTTGCTGCTTCGGAACGCGGCTCCAACAGCGGTTACCGCCTCCATGCTGAGGTGGTTATCCATGAGGTTCAGATATTCCAGCGAAGTGTTCGCCTCCCCGCAAGCATTCGGCTGCAGCAGCTGCGGTTGGCAGAGACCCCAGCCCGCCGGCAGGCCCCTCAGAAGCTTCGCCCATCACTGGCCTCCCACCCCGCTCGATGTGCATCAGCTCACGGCAGGACATCTTGCGAAGAAAATGCTGGCAAATCCGGAATGAGGAGACTGGCCTCGAGGAGGGGGTGGATTGCACCATAATGTCACCCCGAGCGATCCGAGCGCGAGATCGGGGCAGAAGGCGAGATGAGGGCGGCCTACGTTACTAAGGCTCGTGGCGGCAACAATGCTCATCCGATGTTCCCCGATATTATTGTCCGACATGTCCACGGTCTGCATTCCACTCTCCTCCCCACCACCCCACCCTCCCCAAAGTTGTTGTTCTATATATCACGGGCGCAGCGAAGGCCAATGCGAGGCCCATCGAGGCCCATGCTGCAGGCGGGAGTTCGCCGGTGCTTGGATGGAGGTGGGCGATTGGGGGTGAGAAATGGCGTGACGGGTCTCAAGGGAGTCCTTGGCGCGGCGTGGAGTGCGGAAGGTGGCCCAATCTCAGCAGCCCTGAAGGCTCTTCCCCGAGGGCTGATGCCACCTCTTCCTGCCGGCGGGCGCAGGGCACCTTGATCGCGGCATTGTAGACACCATCGTTCGGACGCGGGCTCAGAGCTTGGAAGACGATCTCCGCCCCTTGCTCCCCGAGTCGTGTCTTCCGCAGGTCCAGCTTCCTGACGGAGGTGTTGTACGCGTCGCCGCGGCGAGGGTCCGGCGAGAGCGCGCGCATGAGCACTTTGATGCCCTTGGCGCCCAGGGAGTTCTCCGCCAGATGGAGCGCCGTGATAGAGGTGTTCTCCCCCATCCAGACGTCCTCTGCGAGCGCTTCCATCTGCGATGCCTCGGGAATCGGCAGCTCCATCTCCTTCGCAGACGTGATCCGAGTCGCCGATCTCTTGCCAAACGGGTTCGCCGCCTGGGGGTCCGCCTCGAAGTCCGGCGTGATAGCGTTCGCCAACGCCCGAATGCCCACGTCATCGTACTGACCGTACCCATTCTCGTTCACCCCGCACACCTGCCGTGCCCCGTGCATACCAAGCGTGGAGGCCTCAACTCACCTCCGAGGCAACTCTGACATCCTGCAGCACAACTTGCAGCTCAGAGCGTATCCTCTCAGTTTGAGCTTTACAAGTATGTTGGGACACACCGCACAAATTTGGGCAGATGTTCGGATTAGTGATGGATTAGTGATGGTGGAGCCCGCTGCCGCCCCAGACTTTGTGGGCGTGGTGGCATGAACCAAGACTGCAATTGAGGCGTCAGCCTGGATCTTGGCTGTGTCGTGGCCGCTGGCAGGGATCGTGGCCGTTGAAGCACAAGGCATGGATCGTGGCTGTGAAAACATGCGAATGGATTTAAGCTGTTGCAGCGTCCAGCTGGATTGCGAGCTTTGACAAAAAGCCGGCAAACGGTGCATAACCGAAGGATGGACAGCACTCACGGGGTCTGCAACTGCAGGAGGGTAACCGCAGTTGACGAGCCCTTCGCTGGGCACTGCTGACACAGCAGAAGCACAAGCGACTGGGGGTCCCGGAAACAGCCTCCTGTGGCCACGTGGCATGCATCCCGCGAAAACGCTGTGGCGCCCGCCCTGTGCTCGATAGGGTTCCGGCATATCCGGCGTCCACGGCTCGCGCTTCCAAAGAGAACCACACACGCCAAACCACCTTCGGCAGGCGGCACTCTCATCGGGGCTCCGACGTGGCGCGCATCAGAGCATTGCCCGGGAGGCCCTTCACGCGTAGGTCACCTGGTTCCCCTCCAGATCGAGCACCTTCAGGGAGTCATTGCCTCGAATGCCCTCGCACAGCACCACCATCGACTTGGGACCAATCATATTGTTTTTTAGGTCCAGCGTTGTGATGGACGTGTTCTTGATCAGCATTTCGGACAGCGTGCTAAGTCCTTCCACGCGCTCCTGTGCTTTGTCTCCCGACCCCTCCCGTGTCATCTTACGCCAACCCGTTGTGGCCTCGAGAGCTGACATTCAGCTCTTTGCGCCTTTCTGTCCTTGACGCCCATCGATGCCGCAGCATTCGCCTATCACTCCTTATCGCGTCCCAACCCTACAGCCAGCGCCAACGTGGCCACACAGGTTCACCCTAAGTGCAGCAGAGCTGTGAAATGGAAGTTGGCTGGAAGCCGGGCAACGATGCAGCCAGATCTAATGCTTGCAACCTAAGCTTCAGATCTTATGCGTGCCCTCATGCCGGGCCCTGCCCCAAGCCGCAGCCCCGAGAGACCGCTTATATATATATATATATACCGCGCAGCCGCCGCGCTCGACCCTGCATGCTCTACCGAGGCGTAATCCGGGAGACGTCCGGTGCCAAAGCGCTGACTGGGATCTGCCCGCACTTGACAGAAGCCGGCGCCAAGAAGCTGCTGCAGGCCTCCTTGTGAGCGACGCACGAGTCGCCCGACCTCCAACAGGCAGAGCCCATCGCAGAAGTCTGACCGTCTTCGAGCACATCGGAAGCACATCTTCAAGCCGTCGGATGTGTCTACTGGTGGATACGAGTAGGAACTGACGAAGTGTAGCTGCCTCCACGGAAATCGAATCGAAGCATTGGTTCAGAAGTGTACTTCTTGCTGAATTGGCGGCGGAACGTGGCAGCGGCTGCCATTGTCATCACCGAAGCTGATATATCTTCACAAGACGATGAAGCAGTTGGATATGGGTGGTGGGGTGCGCCCACAATTCATGCAAGCGCTTGCAAAAAAACCGAACGGTCGAAATGCTCCGGCTGGGTAATGCTCGGTGCTTTGGGATCATGTTACTATGGCGGGAACGGGAGCGAATCCCCAGTCATGAGGCAACGCGCTCAGTCTCCGCCAGATGGCTGCGCCCGCCATCTTGAGCCAGGACGCTCTGCGCCCGAACTGCAAGATGGTCGCGCCCGGGATTCCGGGCAAAGCGAATCGAGACTCCGAGACAAGCTCGGTCGAGGAGGCCCGCGCCTGGTCTGAGCTGCGGTCCCGCCCAGCGATGGAGTTGTCGGAGAGCGTGAGCGTGCGGAGGCGAGAGTTCCGGCTCAGGGACGTGCCCAGAAGAATGACGTGCTCGGGACCCAGATGCTGGTGGCTGCGGACCTCCGCCGACCCCCGCCCCAGCGCAAGAGCGGCTCAGCAAGCCCCACACGCCGTGGGTCCAAGCAAAGGACACACCCACATACATACACCAGGGGGTGAAGGGCAGGGACGAAGCTACTCCCGGGTAGAGGTCAAGATGACAGTCCATCGAGCATTTAATGGTTTAAACGCACATTCCCATGGCCCTCATGAAGCGGAGTGCTCCGCAGACGGGGCGCCTGCGGCCTCCTCACACCTCCATGGCTCGGCAGATGGGGCGCCTGCGGCTTCCTCACACCTCCATGGCTCGGCAGGTGGGGCGCCTGCGGCCTGCGCTTGCATGGTGAGAAGCTCTCTGTGCAACGAGGTTTGTGTGCGCCAGCATCTCGCATTTCGGAGTCCCAACAGGAGCAGCGTCGCGGCTGTCCGACGGCCCTGTGGCCTACTAACCACGTCAACCGCTTCTCCATGCGGTTCCTCACGACCGGAGCCTGTAGGCGGGCGGCACCTGAGGCTGAGATGCTCAATGGTGCTCTCTCGAAGGGCTCCCATGGGAATCTTGGCGGAGCCCAGCGCAAGGTTGGCTAGCATGGTGTTGAACGTCAGCACTGCCGACAGCACGCGGACATCCTCCACCGAAGCGGTGGAGAGGTTCAGATCTTCCACTGTCTGCCTTCCCCGAGGCCCCCCTCCCAACCTTCTCATCAGCATTGCCCCGACGGGTCAATGGTCCGGGTAAGGGGGGCGCGAAGCCTCGCTTCAGGGACTGCCATCCACACGATGCCCATAGGACGGCTCCGATCAAGCACGGGCTCTCCAAGGGCGATGCTTGGAACATGCCAGGCTGCCGTCAGCAGCGCAGCTCGGTGGAACTACACAAGCGGCCGCCATGGCTGGCCTGACTAAATTGAGGCGCGCTTGCCGCGGTCCGGAGGTGGCGCCTGCAGGTGCCGGACAAGGAGTGCAAGGAGGCGGCGGGCGACATCGCCGCGCCTGGCTGTGCAGCGCCTCGATCGGGAGGACGGCCTCGCTCATCTGCAGCGTTTTCAGACGCAGGGGCTGCTGTTCCTTCTCCTCCACGACGACGCTCCCGTCTGCCTTCTTTCTTGCCTGGAACACCGACTTTCTGGAACGTCCCTTGTCAGCCCCGTTTAGATTCTTCGAGCCCGGGCGAATCCCCTCGGCGATGCCGTGCGTGGCGCTGATGGCCGACACCAGAGCATTGGCCACATGCTCAGCATCCGTCACCGTAAGCTTGTTGTGCCCCAGGTTCACGACCTCTAGGCACTTGTTCCTCGCGAGCATCTTGGCAATTGCTATCGTGCCCGGGTTGACCTGGCTGCCGCCGATGTCGTTCCCCGCTATATTCAGTTCCTGAGATCGTGGACGCTCCCCCGTTCCCCACCTCATCGCCTCAGAGCCATCTTCACGACAGAACTCTAGTCATCGAAAGAATGTAAGGCCGGGCATGGTGGGCGTCATTAGCGTGCACTGGCTTTGTCTTGGTGGATCGCCGCAGAGCAGATTGCATTGCTCAGGCGTTGTGCGGATGAGCTAAGATGCCCTGTATCCATCGCACAGACAACTACTGGGTGTCCTGGGTTCCTTTCGCAGAGTTGTCACATTCTGAGAGATGAACGCCACCTCAGCACACCATGTCGCCGGGGGAGGCAGTCAGCAAAAGGACGGGCAAGGGTCTATCAGGCGCGTTGTTCAGAAGTATACACTTCATAACCACCAGGATACCATGCAGTGTAGTGCGAGGATGTGCGGTCTTAGGAGTGGGGAGGTGAGGAGTAGGCGGGAGGGGCTGCGAGTCGAGTTGGTGGGGAAATTTGTCATGGGGGAGTTGGACTGGCGCAGGGGGGTGCTGAGGAGGGGGAAAGCGGATGGGTGGCAAAGAAGGGCGACGCAGAGAGTTGGCGGCCAGAAGGGGTGATGGGGGAATTGATGGCGAGGAGGGAAGATACGCAGGGGCTACAAGGAGGCAAAAACTAAGATTGAGCACGAGGGGCGACAAGGGGGGTAATGTGGAGGGGCGACGCTGAGGGAAATTCACGAGAACGGATGGCATGGAGGGGTGGTCAGGACGGGATGCGGAGGCAGCAAAGAGGGGTAAATGGAAGTGAAGATATAGCGGGGTGGTGAGACGGCGGTTTCGCACGGAGCGGCTGCGGCGGATGTAGCGGTCGAGGAGCAAGAGGCACCTTGAGGGGATGGCTCTCGTGGCCGTCGGTGAGTGGGATGAGCGGCGTGACGAGGCTCACAGCGCCCTCCATCTGAATCTGGTTGTAGCTGATATCAAGGCTGCTTAGTACTGTGCTTGCCTTCAATAGCTTTGCCACTGCCTCCGCTCCCTGAGCACCGCGCTCCCCCCACGCAGCCCTCCCCTCCCCCCCTCGGCTTACCTGTCTGCGCTGCAAGGAGGAGGGGATGCGGCAGCAGGGGTTGTGAGGAGGACAAGGGACTTGGGTGCGTCATAATCTGAACAAAGATCAGCCGCTCTCCGAGGAAGTCATACCCCTTCACCTTTTGGCTCAAAATGGCTCAGGCACTTCAGGGAGGCCAAGTCTCGACCCTCGATACAGCATCAACATCATCGATGTCCACATAGCCGTAGATTGTCCAATCACAGCAAGCCCACCGGACAGGGCAGGGCGGCGACCGTTTTCACAATGAGGTTGCCGCAATGGCGCGACAGGGGCGCAGAGTGGAGGGGTAACCTTGAGGGGGGTTTGGTGGGAGGGGACCACGAAAGGGCTTGCCTGAGCTCCGAGGTTATTGTTGGAGACATCGAGGGTGCGCAATGAGCGCCAAATGGCGTCTTCGGGCCCCCCTGACACGAGCGCTTCCATGCCCACCATGCCAATCTTGTTGTGCCTGATGCACAGCTGCTCGATGCTGCATGAGTGCTTCAAGGCTGCTCCCAGTGCCCGCAGCCCCTCGGTCATCTCGAAGCGGTCCGGAAGCTTGCGTGCCACAATCAAGTTCGAGGACAGGTCCACGGATTTCAGCCGAGTCGACAGTCCGAGCAGCGCCCCGAGCACCGCCACATCCTCTGCCCCAACGTCTTGATGGGACAGGTCTAAAGCCTCCAGTCGGTTTTCCCTAAGGTCCCCTGTAGCCCCGTCCCCCCTCCGTCCGGTCCCCGTTTCCTTGAGTCACACATACCCCACCACACATCCACACGCCTCGACAGAGAGCGTGTTTTTTATCTTATTCTGTTTTTACCCCACTACCGCGAGTTGCCCGGGCACTGATCACCGCGGCAGCTCGTTACCTCGTTCCCGTGTGCCCTGCCGCCGTGGTCCATGCACCCATCTGTTGGGGTCCCATGCACCCATCTGTTGGGGTCCCATGCACCCATCTGTTGGGGTCCCATGCACCCATCTGTTGGGGTCCCATGCACCCATCTGTTGGGGTCCAATGCAACCATCTGTTGGGGTCGCATGCACCCATCTGTTGGGTCCCATGCACCCATCTGTTGGGGTCGCATGCACCCATCTGTTGGGGTCGCATGCACCCATCTGTTGGGGTCCCATGCACCCATCTGTTGGGGTCCCATGCACGGGCTGCTCGGGGAAGGCGCGCACAACTTCGGGGGCAAACCTTCCAAACCTAGGCCCGGCGTCTAAGCGTGCGCCTTCACGCCAGCTTCAAAAGAAGTCAGAGGCAGCGCCGAATCCCCGGACACCCGTGAAGGCTAGAGTTGTTGGAAGAGTAACTACGCACGCGGCCTAGTTCGATGCTTTCCCGCGGTTTCTCAGGCTTTGCTTTTGGTTCGCTTTTTTCAAATACAGCATATCGCGTCCGCTGTGCCGGCTTCCGGCGGCCGGCTGTACCCGGCGGGAGAAGGGCGGCCGTCGGGAAGGCGTCGATCAGGTGTTGCAGCGCGGGGGGCGAAGAGCGCTGAGCGAAAGGGAGGAGGCTGTGGAAGCGGATGGCGGCGCCGAGCTGCGACGCACCGATTGGAAGGCGGGCCTTGCGCAAGCTGAGGGTGCGGAGATGATGGTTGACGTGGCGGCCGGCCGCGCACATCTTCTTCGGCTCAATCCGAGGGTCGAGCACTGCAAGAGCCTCCCCGAGCATGCGGATGCCAGAGAAATCGCCGTCCAGGCCGTTGTAGTTGGTCAGGTCGTTGTTATGCATCTCTAGCACCTGCAGACATTTGTTCGCTCTGAACCCCCCCGAGCTCATTCGTGCAGCCCCTCTCCGGCGCAACTTCTGAGTGGCTTCACAACAGCACTAACTGTCTGCTCTGTCTGGGACCGGGCAGCCCAGGCAGCCCAGACAGGCCTCCTCGCATTCAAGAAGTGCACATACATTCTAACTCCTCCAACACCATGGATATTCGTTGCAGGGAAGCCTCGTCCTCGGTCTTGGGCCGCAGGAACGCAGAATCAATGCATTGGGAGGCGTGCGGTGGTGCCTAGAGGGGAGGGCGGGTCGCGCGCGCCGGGATGACCCACTTCAATCCCTCAGAGATGGATGCGACACATTTGGGTCCCAAGAAGTTGTGGCT
This sequence comes from Cymbomonas tetramitiformis, assembly GCA_001247695.2. Classification (NCBI taxonomy): domain Eukaryota; kingdom Viridiplantae; phylum Chlorophyta; class Pyramimonadophyceae; order Pyramimonadales; family Pyramimonadaceae; genus Cymbomonas; species Cymbomonas tetramitiformis. Next base: position 77,967 of record LGRX02006446.1, read on the forward strand.
CAGGTCGAGATGGGTCAGCGTGCGATTCACTGACAACGTCTTGGAAATGGCCTGTCACATTGTGCCCCCGCCCCGCCCCCCTCGCACCGTGCTGTCAGCGGGAGCATCTTCATCTGCCTCCCACAGCCTCGACTTGCCGGGAAGGCCTCCACCAACGTGGTCGATGATAACAGATCTCCATCGAGTACCCAGTGGGGGCATGGCAGCAGAAGGGGAGACCCCCCACCTTGATGCCCGTGGCCTGCTCGGCGTCTGGGTGCTGGAAGCTCATGCGGCCAGCCAGAAAGTTGGCCTGCATCTCGAGCGCCGTGAGCGAGGTGTTTCTGACGAGCGCCCCTGCCAGCGCAGCAAGTCCGTGTGGGCCAACCTTGTTCTGATTGAGCCGGAGGTCCGTTAGCGCTGTGGACGTCGTGAGTGCCTGTGCCAAGACCTGCAGCGCCTCCCCCCACCATATCCAGCCAAACCTCTCCCCACACATCCAGCCAAACCTCCCCACCACATCCAGCCAAACCTCTCCCCACCACATCCAGCCAAACCTCCACCACATCCAGCCAAACCTCCCCACCACATCCAGCCAAACCTCCCCCACCACATCCAGCCAAACCTCCCCCACCACATCCAGCCAAACCTCCCCCACCACATCCAGCCAAACCTCCCCACCATCCAGCCAAACCTCCCCACCACATCCAGCCAAACTTCTCCCCACCATATCCAGCCAAACCTCCCACCACATCCAGCCAAACCTCTCCCACCACATCCAGCCAAACCTCCCCCCACCACATCCAGCCAAACCTCTCCCCACCACATCCAGCCAAACCTCCCCCCACCATATCCAGCCAAACCTCTCGCCGACACCCTCCTCACACCCTCTCTTGCTGTATCACAGGGGTGGGGAAGACTGCTGGGACACAGCTCGCATGGCTCGTGGGGCTCACGGAGGTTTCTTCCACACATTAAAAAGCGGCGCTAGTGATGCGCAACTCCGCCCCGAGGACTCTGCTCAAAGTGTTTGAACGGCCACTGAGTTCTAGTGCACGACCGAAACCTCTGGTGTTCCTCAACAAACACCTCATGTGCTGGAATGACTGCGCCCATGAGTTTCCCACACC